>BJBW01006364.1:45129-137563 GCA_004320125.1 Scolopax mira | reverse complement strand
TCCTCTTTTCCATTTCCTAACAAATGGATAAGCTACCATAACGGGCCTTGGCTACAAGACCAATTTAATAATTCAGGAGCCCAGGCCTGGTTCTCTTGTACACGCTGCTTCTCTTGCAATTTGATAAAAGACCACCACGGTGGTGGCATCACCGCATCAAACCACCGTATGTGCCGAATCACTAGAGGCTAACAATAAACAGCAAAAGCAATCTGGGAACATTGCCTTCCCACCAAACCACACATGTCTGTAGGATACATGTATCGTTCTGAAATGTTATTTAGAGTGCTGTGTTATGAAAACACAGTACTTCGTATTTAACAGAAAATTCGTATCTTGAATTACTGCAGTGACCACCATACAAGAGTATCACATTGCTCATCACTGACTTTAAAGATCATCTCTGCTGTTCCTCAATGTTACACATTAGAAAAACAAAAGTTCAAATGTGTAGCTGCAATTCTTTCCCAATGTGCTCCTAATAATCAAATAAAAATAGTAAAAAAAAAAAAAATAAATCCAAAAACCAAACCAAGAAACCCCAAACCAACCAAATAGAAACCCTAAATTGATATGAACTGATATTCTTTTGCAGCTCACAGGCATCACAAGATGTCAAGAATAAGCTATTGAAGAGGCACAATCTTTTCCTTCATAGTCATAAAGAAAAGTCAATTGTCCATACTTAAAACAAATACCACCACAATCTAAAGGGGGTTGTGCTTAAAACAGGGAAGCTTTCTGGATGCAAACATTCCGAGGTAAAACTTAAGCTTTAAGAATCGCAGCCTAGTACTACTTTTAAATGGATGCATTCGTATGTAATACCAGTACACACCTACAGCAAGCATTAGGATGGGTAAAGGTGACAAATTACAGAACAGACGTCACAAAACAAAGAGGCAGCTGCATAAAAGTATCTGTGCACACAGAGAGTTCATCACCAGCACATTCAGAAAGCAGCACGCCAAGACCAGTATCTCCTGTCCAACATTCAATTTGTAAAGGAGAAACCCCTGATCTGGAGAAAATCCTTCTCTTCACGGCTATGGATAGATTTCCCTCTAGGGAATCCCAAATGTGTATTTAACTTTACCTCAACATCCACCTCATAACAAACAAATTTATAACCTGTAGTAGTATAGGGACTTATTACAATATCAGATAGCAGAGCCAGGAAAGAGGTTGCCCTCTTTTTTCTTTCCAAACTATTTGATCCAATCTTCAGAGATATAACACCACAATCTGTACATATGCTAAATGAGACCAGTGCAAAGCCATTTAGACCATGATTTGCCTGAATTTTGGAGGGAGAAGAAATATATTTCAAATGCAACTGTTAAATCATAAAGGTTTGTCGGTTCTTACCAAACAAGCCCACATCTCTCACACAAGAACATCACAAAGAGATTAAAACATATACATCTTACACGGATCTAAATGGGCCTTATAAATATTAATTTAGCCCAAGATCCTTATGCAATAATATCGTTATCCCATTTTAAATTTAAAATCTGAATCCCCAGGTCAAATGAAACCTACAGCAGAAAGGCTCTGCCTTGATTCAGAGTATTCTGATTACAAAACCATCTTTTATACCTGTAAAGTTGCAGAGCAGAACAAAATCATGTGTTATCCTATATCTCGGAATCAAAGCGTTCTGAGAAGTACTAGAAACTATACACTGCACCATGCATGTAATATAAAGCCACATTTACAGAGACCAAGTGCCATTTCTAAAAGACTGCCCAGAAACTCTCTGGATTCTCCTTTGGATGTTTGGATGATTTCAAGACCAAACTGGCAACCTGGTCTTGAGTTCAGAGGTGGCCCTTTTTTGGGAGGAGGCTGGACTTGAGACCACTTCCAACCTGAATTGTCCTATAATCTCTCACAATCCAGCACACTCTGGATTGCACACTAGAAGTTCTTAATTGTTATAAACATGAATTATGATCACTGCTTGCAACAATAATGCAAATTGGAGCTTAAGCCTTTGAAACTGTACAATATTAGTACCTGTTCTTCAGAAATCAAAGGCAATAAATACTACATAAAACAAATATTGTAAACAACTTCTGATACCCCAATTCACTATTGCGAGAAATAGATTCCACAGAGTTTAAACACAATGAGAATTAATTATAGCCCAAAGCTTATCATGCCAACAAAAGCTTGTGCACTTTTTAGTGTCTACATCAAAAAGCTAAGATTTATCTTTGGATCAGAAGGTGGATATGCCCCTGCTGCTCTTTCATAAGATCAAGAGCACTAGTTAGTGTAGAATAAGCATTTAAATTCCTAAGGGACAACTGAGATTACTTTCTTCATCTGCTGAAGGATAATACAGAAACACTACAGAAGACACAAGCTTCAAACTAGACAGCTTCAGAATATCTGAAGTGTTGCTCTTGATGCATATGGAACCTCTCAGTGCAGGCCAGGTAGCAGCTGGGGGCTACAGAATATTAAATTCTTTTTGTATCTACTATAAGTTTATTTTAATTTCTCTTCCATTCTATTCAGAACTTACCTATTTCCTAATCTCCCTTCTAAAAAGTCATACGCTCATCCTCTCAAGGAAAAAAAACTTATTTATACAGTAGGAGAGGAAGAAACACACGCACAAGAAAATTGTATTCTCTACACTCTAGACAATCATTATCATAACCAAAATGCTTTCTTTGCCCTGATTATCTCAAAAGCATTTCCTAAAAACAAACAGGAGACTGTAAAACATTAAAGATATTTTGAATATCCAAAAGATTTTGACTTCATGACATCTGTTAAATGGACAGAAGAGATGTGACAACAGCTGTGTTTTCTTCCAAGAAATATTAAAAAGCACGCTCAAGTTCTAATATTCCAACAACTGATATTTCAGTCAAATGAACAAGCAAGATTGTAAGTCCATTTCCACATTTCCATTGAGGCAAAACACACTCTTGGATCACACTTACCATTTTCATCTCCAGCTGTTTTCCGACCGTCCTCTGGGGAAACGTGCACCAGCTGCAGAATAAGGGGTCTCCGGGTGACAACTCCAGTACCTCGTGGGAGCAGATCCCTCCCCACAAGACTTTCCAACACAGAACTCTTTCCACTGCTCTGAAAAATCAGAACACAGCAACATGATTTTCTTAAACATCAAAATGCTGTCATATTTCAGTTTTAGCTTGTTTTCCTCACTCCTGTAAATGATGCTCTATTCTGTCCTCTGCTACACAGTACCCCAAGAAGCATCTGAATAGACCCACTGCATCCAATGCAGATGATCACCATCACTGTGGTATCACACTGCATAAATCAGTAAATGTCTAATCCTACTATGGACACTTAAAAATCATGTAGTTAGATGTATTTTCTCCCTCTTAAGGCTAAATTAAATATGTGATAGGTTTCAGAAAAATTAGTATTCTATTTAACATTTTCCATCCCAAATATTAATCTTTCCAGACAGATTTTTGAAAAAGAAAAAATTATTTTTCTTTATAATGCTCAGGAAGAAATTCTGTGTCTCCTACTGTGTCATTTTCTAACATCTTGTAATAACACTTCACTCCATAGACTAAGCAATTTAACCTTCTGTTAGTATTAATATGGACTAGCCATGTTAATACTAGCAGGAGCATTATATAAAGAGATATTAACTATGTACACTTGATTACAATCTTACTTTCTTTTCAGGTTTTTTTTGTATAATGTATTATATCAGCTTCATAAGTGCAGACATTGTTTTATATTCTAAATATATAAACATTGGTTTATACTCTCTTTCCCACTCTCTGTGTATTTATATAAGTATTTACATTTGAATTGACTGCAAAAATCTATCTATATAATAACAAACTGTAAGAAATTGTGAAATACTCAATTTAAGGCTGTGAAATTACCATTTCACTTTGAAAGTCTACATTTTTAAAATGTTCTTCTGAAGCACTGTTGGATAAAATGCAAATGGAGCTACATTGTCCAGTAAGCAGCTGCGAACACATGGGTTTTAAAAAATACTATGTTAAAACTAACAATAATACACAGACCCAGCTATGCCACCATAATACTTTGAAAGTCTGACCAGTAAGAATTTGTCTTTTTAGTAGAACTGTATTAAACACTTCCAGTTTTCTACAACCTGAAAGCCAATTTGGGCATGGCATGAAAAAACCTGCTCTGACAACCATTGCCTTCAGCTAGGAAATGTTTCTGTATTAATGCTACTACCAAACAATTCTCTTAAAAAAACCCAAACAACAACAAAACCAACAGATGCTTCTGACAGACAGAATCTGCATTACTGCTATACAACCTCAATTCAGCTTACCAGTTCTGAAAGAACAGGCTCAAGACTTGAAGTAAATCATAAAATGAGTACATAACCTAGTATAATATGATATAAAAGCGGTGCTGAATGCCTTAAATATCATACATTTAGTGACATCTTACATGACTTTTCTAAAAATGAAAAATAGATCACCAGAGATCAAGCAACACAGCACTATCAGACAGCACAGGTCTACTAGTGTGGTAAGACAAGACAGGAACAAATTACATTAGCATTAGAATCTATTAAAATAGGACTTCTATGCTGAAGCACAAAATAAAGTGCAAGCCCAAACCCCTAGAAAGCTTGAACAATGACAACAAATTAAAGTTTTCTTTTCTTGTAACACTTTGCTGAATAATTACGCTTTATGGCACAGAAAACTACTGTTATCAATAATGCCATTTGTCTCAACAGGTGAATAACAAACCAATGTCGATTGTGTATCTTTTTCAAAGTAAATCTAAGTCAAATTTGACATCAGTGAGGTCAACTGCCTAGAAAAAAAAATAGGGGGTAGGACAGGGTCACAGGAAAAAGACAGATAGCTTTATTAAGACTTTTTTCCTTCAAAAGACTCCCCTAGAAAATAAATAATAATTTTCTTCTTCAGCTGACCTTCTCCAATCTACTTTGGGCACCTTCCATGCAAGATGCTTATGACAGGACATTGGGCATGAAATCTCACCAAAGAGTAACCAAAGAATAATCTGGCCAAAGCACAAACTAGCTCCGGAAGCCTCCCTGAGCAAGCTCCCCTTGTAGCACACTTCTGAAGAATTACTGATATTACAAAATGTGAAAAAATCATAAATTTCAAAGTGACAAACAACAAACCACTTCTTAACAAAATTCATAATTTAAAACAAGTAGAATACCTGCATAAAAGATGAGATATGATAAAGATCTATTAGTTGCATTGGGAAACACCACAACAAAACCAGAGTTTCATTTATTAAAAATATTTTTAAATAAATATTTTTATCTTGAGCAAGATTTCTTACACGTAGCTAAAATGATCACTCAGTTTCAAAGGGCTGGAAGTAAGACTTAGATGAAGTGTCTTCTCCTGAGCATGTAGTCCGAGTAAAGAAGGAATAATAATTAATAGCTGAAGTCCTTACCAAGGACTCATCAAGACAGGAAGCCAAAATCCATGCAACAAATTGCTCCACATTACTGCTCGTTGTTTGGTTTTTCCAAGAGCAGTATTGCAGGAAGCTGAGATGAGGACACACCAAACTACGTATGGAACTAAACCACTATGTCTTACACCACTCCCATAGCTATCTTTGGATATCGAATGAAGGATCTGGAACCTTTGCAAATGTGAAATCATATATTAGATGAGACACTACAGTACTCTACACATCAGGAAATTTGTTTCAAATTGCATTACGTTCTCTTATTAAAGCAATCTGCTCTTGGAACACAATACAATACTGGGCTGCATACACATCCATTAGACATCACAGAATTTTTAGAAGTAAGTCTGCAGCAGCACCGTGCTTGTTTTGTCACCTTATTGGAATGTTTGTCACAACTTTAAGCACAAACTGAAGTCCATAAACTCATTTCATGACAGCATTAACAAATTCTAACCTTTTGTGACAGGTTTTCCTCTGGACCCTAATACTCAATGCCAATTTGAAATATCTGAGCTGTGGGATCTAGAGGAACTTTATTTAGATTGTTCAGAAAAAAAAGGGCAAATACAGGAACAACGTGCTGTCTGTTGCTTCTTTAACTGTTGTGTCAAACTTCCATTGCTGAGTGTTTAACACCGTGCTCTGTCAACCATCATCAGTCTCACAGATAAATGCCCCAGTTTGATGGATGGTAAAACCATTTTTCCCAGAAGTACTAAGATAAGAAGAGATGATGCACGTAGAGACTTAAATATTTTATTTCAATACACACTGATGGTAGATATGATGTAAATCTGATCAGCTTTCTCACTGCCTCCATAACAGTTCTCTTTTCATCATCGCCAACATCATCTCCAGGTTAATCTAAAACAATCAAGGATGAAGGGCAGAATAATAGGGAAATGATTACGTACTTACTTTTACAAATTAAAAACCTGAGATCTGTAAGAACTGTGATCCACTACAAAAAGCCAGCATCTCTGCTGTTTCACAGTCCTAATGATCTCACTTCTGCCTCCCTATCCTTCATTTCTTCTTTATTTGTCCCTGCATATTTCAATTATGTGCACTTCTTAAATATCAAAAGCCATTTACTCCCATCCATTACACTAATTCTTATGAGAAAATCTGGTTTGCAATCTGCTGTAATACTAACCACATTTTTCAGTAATTCAGAAGCTACAGACAGCAGTGCATGACTTTATAATTGTCCAGCTTCGTTAACAGCAACACTTCAGGTTTGCTGACAAGCCAAGTAGAAGAGACTCCATATTGAAAGTTTTGAAGTAATGCTCTGAACAGCCATTCACATTCATCCCAAACCTTTACTTCACTGTCATTCTTACTCTTTTTCCAAGTCCTCATTAGCATTCCTATTTTTAGAAGATTCCTGTCCTGTACTCAACTCAACCTGTTCATAACCAAAAGAAAACCCTGGCCCAATCCTCTTACACTATTGATCATTACCCTGCACTTTGAGCTCCACCTTTAGGTACAAAGGCCTGGAAGACCAGCTGGAGAAGACCAAGGCAAAGAAAGCACCATGTGTCTCAGTCTCGTTTATAGTCACTGTCTCTAAATCACCTGTCACAGTCAGCAGCAAGCCCATATTTCCCATGTTTCTCTTTTTTCTTCTTTAACTGCTGATGCAGTTCTGGAAGTTCTTGTTGCCTTTGATGTCTCTTACCAGTTTCAACTGCAGCAGAATGCTGGCTTTCTTAATACCATCTCTGCATATGCAGGCAGTATTTTTATATCTTTGAGCGAGCTTGTCCTCATTTCTACCTCCGAGTCTTCTACGTTGATGCTCAGTCATCAGTTCCCTTCACACTGCTCTCCTTACATGTCTACTCATCTTCTCAAGCATTTGTATGGACTAATGTTTTGTGCTCCAATAAGGTTGTGCTTAAAGGCTTACCAGGTCACTTGTCCTCTAGCTCATGGGATCCCACCAATTAGCTCAGTAAAACTGAATTCTGCTCTTACTCTTATGAAGCCCACGCAGCAAAAAGGCAATAAACACAAGACTAGGCTGGAGTCTCACTGATGCACAAGAAACATAAGATATTTTTAGACTCATTTGCTCATTGTTGCATATTTCAAGTATTAATAAATAATAAGGGGCTTGTATCAGCTGCAACAAATGTCAAGGCATCTTGCAAGAATCTGCTGCCATTCCTCTGTCTGTCTTTAGACTTCATAATCGCTTTGTAGAGTCAATGTAAAATAAATCATCTGGGGAAAAAAACCTTAATAAGGAAAGAGGTCCAATAAACTACTGGGGAACTTAAACTACTGGGGAACTTCCAACAAGAAAACAGGTGTAAACTTTCTTAATTGCTTTTGACAAGACAAATTGATACATTTTTTATTATCTGATCAAAGAGAAAAAAAAAACTGCAAAGAACTCCTGTAACACGATACAGATTTACTGCAGGACAGCACAAGAAAACAAAGAGGGAATGGTATCAGTATTCTCTATGCCTTTTTCAGTGGCACAACAACAGACATTTGAGAATGAGAGTAAGGAAGTAGGAAGAGATTTTTCAGTGAGACATAATTCCTGAAGAATTCCTCTTAAGAAAAGCAATGCATCTACTTTGACTCCTGAGGCAGAATGATGGCAATTTTGCAGGTTCTGTAACACAAGAATTCTAAAAGTCCTGCTGGCTAAGTTACACTCTTAGCAATACAGATTCATTTTATTGACTTTTAATTCTGTAACTGGGAAATAAAAGCTAATGCATATTTGCTGGGATCTCATCTATAGCAATATTACCCAGATAGGTGCTTTGAAAAGAAGTTCTCTGCAATATCTATCCTGGAAGAGTTCAGCATGCTATAACTAAAGAGCAGCAAGGTTTTTTTCTTTCCTCATTTTGCAAACATGAATTATTCTGAAATAAAGTCAGCACACACGCAATTCCAGAGCGATTCCACAAAGGAACTGCTTTAGTTGGAACAGTATTGTGGCAAAATATTCCTATGTGAAGCAGGGACACACCAAGCTAGACTGGTTCTAAACAGCCAACAAATTTAAAAATGTATTTACCAATCAGAAGAGAATTTTGAAGTTATAAGCAGACCTAATGAATTACTCTAAGACATTCTTTGAAACAAAATTATACTTCTAGAAAGATGCAGAAGAGCTAACAGGCTGATCACAACTTGAGAAAGCAGTCAAATAAGCATAATGCACTGCTGGCTGTTACAAAAATACATTTTCTCTGTGAAAGACCTTGTCTGGATTACATGACTGTTCCTGCTGGCCTGTCCCCATTCACTTGAGCAGAAAGCTATCCTGAATTAGTCATGAAGAAATTGGAATCCACAGGAACTCCCTCCACAAAAGACAGCTTACATACAAGTACATTTACAGAGCTCAAGTCAATAAACAAGAATTTACAGAGCTCAGTCAAAATTCTTCATGAATCCTGTATTTACACCATATCAAAATGTAGATACATGACAAACAACAGTAAACAGATAAAAGATTTGCAGATGTGTTCTTTCTTGACACATCAATTCCCATAGTCCTCCAATAATTCACTTATGAAAAAATACCTCATGTAATTTGAAATGAGGACAGAGCTTCTCTAAGTTAGATCAATGCACTGAGGTATTTGAAGATGCACATTTCAAAGCAATATAGACTGACCTTACATAATATTGCTCATACTACTATGTTCATTACTTTTTCAGTAAAATGAATCCAAAAAAAGCCAATTTGTATTTTCAAATTTAAAAAGTCAGCCAACCTTCTGACTACCATATGAACAAGTCTTTTCCAAGAACTACACAGCCATTTTCTCTTCAGATTCTGATTTAACACACTTCCTGAAAACATGATCCTTTCACTGTCCTCAATAGACAAGATAAAAGATCCGTCCATTCTAATGCAAACACAGTTTTTCCAAGAAAACCATTGCCAATCACAAGATGAACAGGACTCTGGCAGCAAACATACAAAACTAGTGGGAGGAAAAAAAAAAAGCCCACAACAAAAAAACAAGAAAACACACTTAACAGACTTCATTCACATTCTTCCACAACTGTGTATTTTCTCCACTCTTCCAAGATAACTGAGCATTTGCAAACAACAGGATCAGTATCTTCATTTAAAAGATGCTTAATATTACTTTCATATTAAAAATTTATCGAGATTAAAGGCAGAATCACAATTATTAGACCTATAATTTAATTTTAATTAAATTTGGCAGTTTGGCAGTGAAAACACCATCCTTCCCATCATAGAAGCATACAGGACCTAAAAAGTTCAGCTGTTCAGAAGCTGAGAGGGCCCGTCAGAGAAAAGAAATAGCACAATGCTGAATGTTTTTTGCACTATACAACTGTAGCAGCAAAACTTATATTATGTCTGGTAAAAGGTACACAGCTAATTAACGTCAGCCTCACTTTGCTGCTTGTCTGAAACAGACACCAGAACAGCCACAGCATGATTTGACAGAGGAAGGGATGGCAAAAAGGTAAACCAGTTATGCCCAAAGCCAGACACAGTGAATGTTAGATATCAAAACAACAAAAAACCAAAACGGGAAGTTTGCCAAACATTTGGGAAAAAAACCTCTCCAGCCAACATAACCAGCACAGCGAGCACTGAGCTGTGCTCTAGCTACATCCCCTTTTACAAATGCAAACACAAACACAAATGTCTTTTCACATCTGCTTGAAATCTCAGGAAAGAGCTCTGGAGAAACAAACAAGCAAACAAACAACTGGATTTTCGCCAGCACGATGTAGGATACATTGAATAAATGGAATAAACTGAAGTGGCTTACGTCGTTGTTCCCCTGACAGGGTCACAGAAGCTCTGTAGAGCACCTGAAGACCACAATGCTGGTCTCTCTCAAACTGGACCCTTTGATCAAGCATTCACTGGTTTCTTCTTCTCATTGCAGTAGCCAGTACCATACCTTAGTTTCCCATTGACGTCAACTTCTTAACAGGCAAATTCCCATCCTAACTGGTTAGCCTAACCAAATATGCAGGTATACATATTCAAATGTATAACAGGCTGTATCTCAGGTCAAGAAACCTTGGTACTTAACCCAAACAGGAAAAAAAAGAAATAAATGTAACACTCATCTGTGAGCCAGTCACTGAGGTTAACTAAACACCTCTTACAGATGGAAACATCCAACAGAACAGTCTGTGGTAACTATTGTAAACTACACCTCCTCATTTAAAGTCCCAAAATAGCATTAACTGAAGACTGAGCAAAGGTACTACACAAATGCACACTTGAAAGTTCATTTTAAAATCTCATTGTCAATTTCATTAGTTGATAGATCAATTTCACCAGGATGCCTCTTCTAGAATCAACACTACCAAGTAAAAATAAAGCCCACAACTTGGTTTTATAATGTTAGCATTGGAAAACTTTGCTAAAAAACTGACACTAAAGTTTGGATGTAACTATGTCAACGACTTCTGGAAAACCAGAACAGATTCCAAGAACTAATGACCTGAAAAAATAAAGGCAATTTATTCTTACACATGTCTAGGCAGAGGTTGTTGCCATTTTTTAAAAAGTTAATCTAAAACTCATGCCCACTTTCGTAGCATAGGCATTTCATCTTCATGACAGCATCTCTGTGCCCTTAATATACAAAAGGCCATAACTAACCAAACTTCTTTTCTTCTCCTTGACTCCTTTTATCATAGTTTTAATGTGTTTTGTTAGGATACTTCAATAACACCTTGTTATGCCTTACAAGTACAGATCACAAACCATTGTATAAAACACATATTATTGAACAAATATTGTTTATTTAGTATTCTGAGCCTGGATTTTTTTTTTTGTACTTCAGTAATAGAGTTCTAAAAATGGAACTGAAATACTGAATTAGGGGAAAAAATAGAACACCTATCTGGGAATGGGAAAAAGCACTAAAATAGTGACAAAAAGCTAGCAGGCTGGGGGTGTCCACTGAGTTCTACCAGCAGCAGAGTCTTCAATTTTCTTAATAGACTCTGTACTAGAATACAAAAATAACTTACATGCTATTTACGTGGAGAATGAGGAGGAATTCTCAAAGGACTAGGTTATAGGAACACCATCAGTAGTAGTGCAAAAGGCCATATAAATGTGTAAAATTTACTGAGAGATATTTTGCAATTAATACCAAAATCCATCTAGAAAGAGGAAAAAAATAAGACACTTTAATTGCTCAGAACAAAGAAGATAGAAAATGAACCCCAGAACAACAAAGGAGGGGCAAAGGGGACATGGGAAACATAAAACATTGAAAGCTAACTTAAGGATACAAGCAGTTTCTAGTTCTACATACTCCAGAAAAGAAAGAATTAACTTGATCCACAGAAGTAGAAATAAATGAGAACTGAAGAAAGACACAAGCACAAAACAATAGAAGGTAAAGAAGAGATAGAGAAGACAGGCGAGAAAAATAAACAGCAAAAACTACTTCAAAAGCATTTTTCTTCTCACAGAATGAATCACATTTCTTCTCCTTACTAAAGATGTAAAAAGATCATTTAAGAAAAGTAACAGGCAACCTGAAAGCTCAACATGAGCCAGCAGAGCGTGCTGGGAGCCCAGAAAGCCAACTGCATCCTGGGATGCGTCAAAAGAAGTGTGGCCACAGGGTGAGGGAGGTGATTCTACCCCTCTACTCCACTCTGGTGACCCCATCTGGAGTACTGTATCCAGCTTTGGGGTCCTTGGCACAAGAAGGACATGGACCTGTTGGAACAATTCCAGTGGAGCATCACAAAGATGATCAGAAGACTGGAGCACCTCTTCTGTGAAGACAGGCTGAGAGAGTTGGGGTTGCTCAGCCTGGAGAAGAGAAGGCTCTGGGGAGACCTTATAGCAGCCTTCCAATACCTAAAGGGGGCCTACAGGAGAGATGGGGAGGGACTCTTTATCAGGGAGTGTAGTGACAGGACAAGGAGTAATGGTTTTAAATTGGAAGAGGGGAGATTTATGTATTCTTTCCTGTGAGGGTGGTGAGGCTCTGGAACAGGTTGCCCAGAGAAGCTGTGGATGCCCCATCCCTGGAGGCATTCAAGACCAGGCTGGATGGGGCTTTGAGCAACCTGGTCTAGCGGGAAGTGTCCCTGCCCATGAAAGGGGGGTTAGAACCAGATGATCTTTAAGGTTTCTTTCAACCTGAACCATCCTATGACAGTAAAAAAAAAAAAAAAAAAAAAAGCATAAATCAATTAACAGAGAACTCCAGAAATCTTAAGTGGCAGCCTTTGTTTCCTACAAAGAAAAACAAGGGTGCAAAATTCAAAATTGTCTAAATTGTCTGTGAATATTATTCAAAGAAGAAAAAGTAAAGACTACATATGCACTAACTTAAAGGCCACATCGCCTTTAACCAAGAATATCTCAAGAAACAAGAATGTTTCAAGGCACATTTCTAAAAGCCATGGAAGCAAGCTACCAGCTGCAAAATCATCAGCTTTAAGACCGTACTTGAGACATCTCCAGCAATCTGGTCTACAATAAACTAAACTCAAATGAATTAAATAATAAAATTTTATTTAATTTACTTTAAGACTAATTGCATTAAAAAAAACCCTACAGAAATACCATGTCAATAAAGACAATTATGTTTTCCAACAACTCTGACTAAAATCAAAACAAAAACCCAAGATACAGCTTGCTAGACATTTTGGTATATATTTCCTGGAGTCTATAAAGGACTTTGTTTTGGCATGCTAAGAAGTAACATACTAATTCAAGGTTTTTTATGAATATACTGAATGAATATTAATACTGATATCACATGCTTATCAATACAGGCTTAACTCTGTCTACTGTACACACTTAAGAAAAGTTAACTAGGCCAAAGCTGTTTAAAAGGATGATAATTTTAAAAAAGCCACTTCAATGCATTTCATGAAGTAAAACAGAAAAAAAATATTAATTGTACATAGAAAAATGCCACACTTCTGCCCTGCGCTTTCTGTTGCAGAACGAAAATAAAAATGAAAAAAGAAAACCAGCTTGCTTGTATGATTTTAAATGTAAAGGAGATTAAATGTCTTCCTAAAGTGATGGACTCCCGTCAGCTACAAAAATAACAAGTACCTACTATAGCTTACCAGTGCAAAGTCTCTCCCACCCAATTCAAGTATTATAGATCTATTTTATAATAGTAATGAATCTGTCTGATTTACATTGGTAAAAGAGAATGACAGCCGGTTGCCTCTCAACCAGTTTGACACTGTAGCTGGCCTTGAGCAAACCTATTCCATGCTTCAGCCATGTGCAAGCTTCAAGCATACAGCTCATGTCTTTTAAGTCATATAAAGAATTCCCTGACTGCAGAGTAGATGGCATTACTGTCTTAGGTAGGCAGGCTATTGCCAAGTAAGATCAGTACATTCGATACACACTGAGTTTGACAGAAACAAAAAGAGAACTCCATTAATTTCAAGTTTTAGTTGTATTTAACCTTTCATTTTCCAATGCCCTTATGACTGCTACAGCTCTGGTCACACATGTTCTGCTACCGGACGTTTTCCTGGAGAAGAGCATCCCATTTGAATAGCTCCGAAAGCGTCTGAGCTATCTTCGAGCCCAGCAGCTGTATTATCAGCTGAGACGCACACGTTTGTAACAGTAACAGCCAACAAAGGCTGGCTTCGCCGCACACCTTCTAAGACAAAAGAGGTCCAAACGGCAGGAAGAACCGGCAGAAACGGAAAACGATCCACGCCTGCAAGATGCCCATCCGCTACCACGTCCCTTTTACTCAACTCCTCCACTTCACGGCGGCTGCCGGAGGAGGGAAGCGACGGCCGGCAACGGGCCTCTCTGGGCGGGCGGTGCCATCCACAGAGCCCGGGTGTGAGGGGCGGAGGGCAGTGGAAGAGGCACTCCCATTCCTAAACGGCGGGGAGCCGGGGAAGACCGAGGAAGGAACGGTGCAGGGAGGGAGACGCCCGCCCCGGCCGACCTCGGCTGCCCGCGTCCCCCAGTGCCCTTGGCGGAGTCGACGGCGGGTCAGCAGCACCGAAGGCTGCGATGGACGCCTCGACGGCTTTGCCCTCGGAGAGGCTGAAGGCCCGCGTCGCCCGCTTCCCCCGACCCCGGCCTGGCCTACCCCACCCCGCCTCACCTGCGTGCCCACCACCACGATCTGCGGCAGCTGGATGATGTCGGCCCCCACCGTGTTGAAGACATCCTGCAGCTTGTTAATGACGGGGATCAACGCCTCCATGGCGGCCAAGGAGGGGGAAGACAGCGAGGACCGGTGAAAACGTCGGCGGCGAACGGGCGCGACGGACAAGGGCTCCCCTCAACCGCCCCCTCCGCCTGCCGCCATTGGCGCCGGCCCCCGCGCACGGCACGGCAACCCAGCAGGCTGCGCGCGCCAGCCGGGCGCAACGCCGCCGCCAGGCATCATGGGAGTTGTAGTCCAAGGGGAGGGGCTCCCCCAGATGGGGAAGGCAGGGCTTCCGTGTGGGGCCGTGGAGGCATTTGAAGATCAGGCTGCGTCGTCGCCGCGGTCTTGCATTAGAAGCCATTTCCCGATTTTATTCTATTTTTCGTGAGATAAAGGTGATCCCTCATTGGGATCACCAGTAGTAGTGCAGCCCGCAAGTTGAAGGGCTGTGAGCGGCCTGTGCAGGAGAGGCAAGCCACACCGCCGTCTGGGGTGTAGCTTTTGGCAAGCAGCACGGAGTGACGGTGTTTATTCAAGGCACCGTGTTTTGAAAATTCTTAGGAAGTGGAAAACAACCAAACATGTGCCCCCGCTGCCCTTCCCACTGCTTCGCCAAGTGTGGTGGCGCTGATGCCCAAGCGGAGCAAGGAGAGGGGCTGGCTGGCAAATGGCTCGGCCTTGCTGGCATCTGGCCTCACAAAGGGCCAACAGAGCAGGCGAATAAAACTGCTGGGTGTGGGGAGGAAGCATTACAGAAGTCTCCTCAGGGGGAGAAAAGAACCAAAGAAGATGTAGTCCTATGAGCTGTGCACCAAAAAGGATATGTTCCCATTTCTGTTCACATACTGAGAATGACAATGGACACATTTAAAATGTCTATATTTGTTCTGTTTACCTTTTTCTTTTTTTTGTGTGTGGATATTTTTGTTTTTGTTGCGAGTCTGTCAGATAATCTCTGCATCTGAAATTCTCTAACTCAGATCATAGAATCATAGAATCAGCTAGGTTGGAAGGGACCTTCAAGATCATCTAGTCCAACCATCAACCCAACTCTGACAAAAAATGCCATCACTAAACCATGCCCCCCAGCACCATGTGAGCCTGTCTTTTGAACACCTCCAGGGATGGTGTTCAACCACCTCCCTGGGCAGCCCATTCCAAGGCTGGATAACCTTTTCAGTGAAAAAATTTTTCCTAATATCCAACCTGAACCTCCCCTGGCACAACTTGAGGCCACTTCCTCTAGTCCTGTCACCTGTGACTTGGGAGAAGAGACCAACCCCGCCTCTCTAGACCCTACTTTTAGGTAGTCATAGAGAGCAATAAGGTCTCCCCTCAGCCTCCTTTTCTCCAGGCTGAACACCCCCAGTTCCCTCAGCCTCTTCTCATAAGACTTGTGCTCCAGACTCCTCACCAGCTTCGTTGCTCTTCTCTGGACCCACTCCAGCACCTCAATGTCTTTTTTATGGTAGGGGTCCCAAAACTGGACACAGCACTTGAGGTGGGGCCTCACTGTGCCAGTACAGGGAGATGATCACCTCCTGAGTCCTACTCACCACAGGCCAGGATGCTGGGTTTTTTGTGGTAAGGAGACCAAAACCAGACACAGTACTCAAGATGGGGCCTCAAATGCATATAGATCAGATGCATAATAGCAGGGTGGATGAGGTGACTGGCAGGGCTCAGGAAGTGGGAAACTGCGAGATCTAATATGCAGCTGCATTGTACAAAAAAATGTAATGAAAAGAGAGGATGTCTTGTGATGCAAGCTTACAACACATAAGCTGTCTGATCTTTAAATGCGTTTCCCTTGAGTGCATATTCTCAAAGATAAATTATGAATGTGCTAGCACTGAGTCGAATTCTGGCTTTGTCCTTTCTTGTAAGCCAACAGAGTAAAAATGCTTCCGAAAATTTCAAGTTCTGTATGGCATTAGAAATTCTATTCTTATTTTGTACAAATGAATCTTTTCCAGTCTTCATCTCTTGAAACATTCAAATGTTGAAGGAAAGAAAACATAAAGAAAATATGTTCTTATCTATAATATCTTTACAACAAAGTTTCTTGTTTTTACCCAGGACACTGCATGTCAGAGGATTAGTATTTTGTGATAAAAGCATAAAAATGGCTAAGCCAATTGAACCACTCAAAAATTAGCATACTCAGTGCAGACAGAAACATGATTATGCAGCAATCGATGAAACTGCTGCATAATCATGCCTGTATGATATGACAAGAACCCCTCAGCACCAGGTAATTCAGGACCTCTGTCACAAAACTGTTTCTCTGAGAGCAATTGGCTTCATTAATACCAGGATGCCATTTGGCATCTGCCTCTCCAGCTTCCAGGTTAATAGCAAACATTCCATGCATCGTACATCTGACTCAACAAATACTCTTTCTAATGGGTTTGCTGTTCCCTCTCTAGTATCGAGCATCATCTCCTCTCCTTCCTGGAGTCCCTGGAATGCAAAGAAAAGAAAGAAGTTAAAAAAAAATCCCAGTAGCACAGGCATAGAAGTTGGTTGCCTAAAATAGATAGGTAACACCACCTTACTTCTCTATGTGAATCTCTTTTCTCCTGCCACTTTCATTTTGCCTTAGGACCTCATGGACACCAGCTGTGAAATGGAGAAAGTGCAACCTGGCTTATATTTTAATTTCGACCAGAAGTGGGAAATCTCAGAAAGAATGTAGAACTTGGAAAAAGTCAGAGAGAGACAATAAGGATGATGAGAGGTGTGGAACAGCTTCAGTATCAAGACCAAGTGTGTTAGGAGTCTTCAGTCTGTGAGGAAATGGCAAGGCCTAAGGAAGGATTAAAAACCCTGCAATGCAGCAATTATATGGATCTGGAGCAGATGGAAAAGCATCAGTTTTGTTTACTCTCCGTTCCAATACAAGTGTTTGGGGAACACCTAATGAACCTAGGAGCCAAGTCAGAACAAAACAGATTGTAGCCCTTCATGGGTGGATTTTTGACCTGTGGAGCTCCTTGCCAAAGGATGTTGTAGACCGTAAAAGCTTAAATGGGTTCAGATGGCGTTTGATCAAGTTTAAGATAGAGAAATGTATTGCATGTAAGTAAATAGCTATGTAGGAATCAAATCTAGCTCTGGATGTTTCTGAGCTGATAACGGTTAGAAGCTGGGAGAGTATTATGCAGAAGCACTGTGTGTGCTTGCCCTTTAGTCTGTCCCAGTATGGCTATTCTTAGAATTTTATCAGTGTAATAGTTCAAGAAGCACACAGAGAAAATATTAGTTGCTGAACAGAGTTGAGATAACCTCGGCTGCCCAGCAGAGATGTTGAAAGGCCTACCAAGGGCTGGATAGAGGGTAGAGAAATGCAGCTCAGATGGAAGAAGTGAATTAATGAAGGAAAGCAACAAGAAAGGACTAAAGAAGATATAAGACTAGGAAACATCAGAATGCAAAGTTTAATGCATTCTACATTTCTGGCTAAGAAGTGGAGGCTGGAAATGCCTCTGCCGTGAAGCGTCACGGCCTGCACCAACTTAGGAAACCCAGCAGTTACCTCAGCCCAGTCGAGGACTGTGCCGAAGTAACAAACACTTTAACGAGCAGTGGTCATCTGTCAGCTTTAACTCTAACTTTCCGTGGGAGACTTGTACTGAGCAAGAAACTCAAAAGATCTGATAAAAGACAGTAGTAGTCAGACTGGTTATTTACTAAAAGTTAATTGACATGAGGAAACAGGAACTGCCACACTGAATCTGACCTGGTATCAATCTACCTCGGAATCTCATCTCAAAGTCTGTCCAGCGCCATTGCTCTGGGGAAAATTTAAAAATGCAGTAATAAGATCTTCTGATCCCAAAGCTGTGTATTAAATGATTTTGATATTGCTGTAAGATCCGAAGTAGACATTTCAATATTTCTTCCATTTGATGTTACTGGAAATTAGATTGCTGTATTTACCACATAATAGGGTTTTTTGTCCCATCATACTAAATTCTTGGCTCCAATGACATCCTGTGACAGTAAATTTCATGATCTAATTATGTATAGTGCGAAAAATCAATTTGGTGTCAGTTTTAAATTTGTCATCTTCTAATTTCATTATAAGCCTCCTTGGTTTTATATTTTAAATCAGAAAAACAAAATTTCCAGTCTTTTTTCTTCATGATATGAGTTTCTTTATAGTTTTGCATCATCCTGTGCTTCAATTTTTGCTCAGGCAGCTAGAATTTCTTTATTTTGACATACTGACAGTAGTGGATAAGTCATTTGCCTCTTAATTAGTTTATGCCAGTAGAGGTGACCCTAAACTAGCACCTTAGTGAAGCATATTTCGTTGCCATTGTGTTTCTCTAGAGAAAGAAATACTGACTGCCATACTGAAATGTATCAAGTACGTAACATAACATTTGCGGTGCATACATAGTCAAACTACTTTACAGTATTGGTAAAATACTTCCATAAATTATTCCTTGGTAATGTCACCTTTTGGGACCCTGCCATGCAGCAATTAGTTGGGTCTGGCAGAGCTCAATTTTTATGTGAAGCCAAATGGAGTGGTGTTTTTGTATTCTCCAGAGCAACCTCACCACAGATGTAGCTTTAACACTTTCTCATAGCACTTATACCAGACATCTACGCAGCAAATACTATTAGAAACTGAGATAAATAAATTCTGGAGATCCTTTGATGGAATGACACTTTGTTTGGATGTTCTACACAGATTTTCCAAACTGGCAGATTCTAAACCTTACTCTTTTTACCAAAAGAGACAGAAAGCAGAGATTTCAAATCCATAGTCCAAGGGTTCTGCTGAATTGGCAAAGAGAGCTTCAGCTGGCTGTAGGAAGTTTGTGGTGTTGATAGGAATCCCTGAGTTACGTGTTACCCGTGCTGAGACCCAGACTCTAACAAAACAAAATAGTCCTGGGGCAGGGATGGATTTTTGCATGATGATGACAATATGATGAACTAAACAACTGAGAGTGCCTTATATTCTCTCACGGTATTCACAGGGAAGTTATTTAACTAAATTCATGTAATATTTAGAGTGTCACACAACCTCTCATAAAACACGCTTGCAGAACTGAAAGCAGGTTTTGTGTTAAGGAAGGGCCAGGGCACCGAGGGTAAGAGCCATAGGGCAAACGCAGCAGTCAAAGTTCATCAATCAGTAACAAAGCCTGAGCACTCTGGTAAGCATTTGGAAGACATCAGTGTTTCTGCCGAGGCCAAGAGCGTTAAAAGCTTTGGCTGGAGGTGAAAATAACCTCTGTATCATTCTGTATTTCTGTACAACAGCGCTCTCCTCCCCCAGCTGGGGTGGGCAGACTTCATGGGATACCAAACGCCACAGTCACAGTTGGTTCAGTGAATGATTTTCATCCCTCTGGTGGCAACGGGACAGTTAGATGTATCCCAGCTGAGCTGCTCATTTCCTCTCCAGTAGAGGTGCACTGCTAAATCTGGCTGCTGAGTATGGACTGGTGATACCAAGTGCAAGCATATAGTACTAAGTCAATAACCTCTTAATTTCTAAACAGCATATTTCTGTTTTCCTCATGTATTTTGAGGGGCTCACCAGCAATCAACCTCAGCATTTGTCACAGGACTACATTAGTCAAAGGATAGATATTATAAATAAGCTGTTTCTCACTCTCATTGTGCTGTCTAATGTAGAAAAAATTAGAAATTTTCACTTGGTATTTCCCCACATCATTATAGATGCTTTAATTATATCTTTTTGATAGAAGTCTTTTCCTTTTTTATATCATGTACTGCTGAACAAACAGAGGAATCAAGAGGTGGTGGTGTGAAACCCAAGGATTTCTTCCCTAGAATTTTTTTTTTTTTTTTTTTTTTTTTACTTAAGTCAAGCAATCTCACAGCTCACATATTGCCTATCAGAGTTTGACTTTAAATGTGGAAATATCCACTGGGGGAATTTGTCACGGAGCCTGCTAAGTGTATTCCTAAAGCAATGTCAAGTGATAACAATAAATTTGAAAGAATATGAAATAATTGCTGCTTCCACAAGCAATGGTTTGAAGTCCAATTTTAAGGTGAAGACTTTTTACTTTAAAGGACCAAGGTTTTGTGAGTAAAGGCAATAACCTCCTGTCTGATATCAAGAAAGTAACTTTTTATTGGGAGACAAAACGCATGCTTAGTAAGCATTCATCTGAGGCCATATAACTAGAAAGGAAAAGAAAAAACCTTACCCCAACCAAGGAAGTGGCAAATAGCAAACTTGCTGATGTTCAGTAGAATTCAGCTTCTATCTCCTACTTCTGGATATAGTATTTTAAATAAGGCTATCTCCCATGGTCTTTGTAAGTTAAAACAGTATGCCAATAGGAGCATTTTTAATTTTGATAATACATTTTTTCTTGTTCATGCTGCTTTTTATGTTACGATTAGCACAATTTTAAATTTAAATCGAAAATATAACAATTGAGCAGCTGTGATTTACAACATCAAAGCCTGCGTGTAAGACTAATGGATACTTCCAGCACAGCTATATCTGAAGCTTTTTAGTTCAGGTCAGGGTTGGCGTTCTGGATTGGACACTTGATTTCTTACCCGCCATGGTTTGCTTAGCATCACGGAGTTGTCTTGGAGCACATGGATGCAAGTCTTTTCACGTGAAACAGAACCACAAGATTCACTTCAGCCACTAAAAAGCATTCGGTTAATATAGGACCCACTTAGCACTCATCTAAAAGTGAATCGAGCTAAAAGGTCTTGATTTCTTTTTGCAAGTCAAGAAACACAGAAACATAAGGCAGAAGAGGCAAAGCATAGAGTTCTACATAGCTAAGCAATAGGTCTAAACAGAATTATTGTTGAAATCCTATCTTTTTCCATCATGGAGTCATTCATTTAATTTCACACGGTGGGAAGGCTCCTCCATTCAGTAGCAATCAGAATCCAAAATCCATTTCCTTGAAGCAGGATCCCTTGCCTACAGTTTGTAAGAATGAGTTGGGCATATTATGTTACAACATGCTCAAAAGACAGCACAGATTTAGTGGTTGAAATTCTTGATGAATTCTTTTGGTAAAACTGTCATGGTCAGAGTCTACGTGAGTTCTGACTAGTGATAAGAATAATTAAAAGGAGGAGGAGGAGGAGGAGGAGGAGGAGGAATAATCAACCCCTACAGAGAGTGCAGCTAACAACTGCTAAATTTACCAGGGTATGTGACACATTCTTCACAACTGAAGACTTTAAATCAGGGAAAGTAATTTGAGAAATGGGCCGCAACACAAAGAAATGTATCAGGTTGGAACACCATGTAGCGCATCCTACTTTTGACAGTGGAGCATTACCCACTTGAGATCAAAACAGGGACTAGCAACACAGACACGGAGCAGACCTCAAGGAAATAAACTCAGCCAGGTCTATCCTGATTTACCACATGAATTGGCTCTGCTGAGGCTTAATACTGTCCCAGCTGCCCAGTTCACAGGGGCGAGGAGGCAGAGGGCGAGCAGCTCAAAGCCAAAAGGGGCACAATCAGCAGGATCCCTCCTCTCCTTCTTTAGAAACGCCACAAGACCCTCCAGAGCAGTTTCTTTAAAGCAAACAAGCTCCAAGTCTTGCATTTACCAAAAGCAGGCACTTCTCTCGTGTCAGGAAGCTTATACAATGCCAAGAAAAATTCTGTGGCAGTGATTAGTCAGGCTCTGACGGAGAGCCAGAGGGGACAACGCCCACCACATACCAGCCCTGCACTTGATGGGCCTCTGGACAATTTGCTACCAACTAGAAATATCAGGGCTTAATTAAACCTGCTGATAAAAAGGAATTAAGGAGAAACTGTGATTATGGATTTCCTGTGGTTTGAATTTTATAATTGTGTTTTCTTATTAAAGCACGTTCTCTGTTGTCTCTCCGTGTAAGAAGGCTCTGCATTGTGTTTAGTGAGGAAAATGATGGTTTCGCAACAGAGTTAATCACAGCGGAAAAAAGTAATCAGAAAAAGTAGAGGGAAAAATTATGTAAACAGAGAGGGAAGCATTACTTTCTGTGGTTCACCAGTACTTATTTCAAATACTACTTTGATTACTGTGTTTACAAAGAGAAGAAAAAGTAGAAACTAAACAAAATTCTTGTACACAACTCCTTCCAGACAGGAACTAACAAGTAATTTGGTAAATTTTCCTCTCTATAATTGGGGGGCAGTCTTTTCTGCAACATTGTGCCCATACCTTCAGAAGAATATGAAGAATAAATCAGGTATCTGTAAACAGAAAACCTGTTTTGATTGTGATGGAAACTGGAGGCAATTACAGATGATTCTGTCTGTTAAAAGGTACTTAGAAAAGAAGTAGCGGCAGTCTAAGTGGCACTTCCAGAAACTGGATGTGTGCTTAGCTCGCGAATTAATTAAAGCATCAAAGGTGCCTAGGCTTAGGATCATGATCCAGCTAATTACCTGATCATTTTTGCTTCACAGCACCACTTTAATTCAGTGCAGAGATTACACTGAGCAGCTGCTCAATCTTTTGTTTCGTCCTTTTGTTCAGAGCAGCGCCTCGAGTAATAGTGGGACAGACATGGGGCTACGCCAAATGTGGTTCTTTCTTTCTGCACTTTTCTATATTTCATATATACATATGCAGAAGCCCATGAAGTACTTTCATGACGTCCTGGCACGTGAAAGAACGTTATTATTCCCATTATTGAAATCTGGATCTAAACTGTGAAGGACTGCATCTTCTCTCTTCCCAATCTAAGATGTCATAGCATTATATACGTCCCTTTACCTGTTCTGAATATATTGTCCACGGACGTAGCAGTACTTCTGAGGAGCCATCACTTCAGCAACACATAGGGCCTTATAGTTACTTGCACAACTGGAAATGCAGTTTAAAGATGTCATCAGCAGAGAAAGTAAACAGCAGATGGACCAAAAAACAAGTTCAACCAGCAATACTTATTTAATGATGCTTTTATTTTACAGGATACACATTTCTTTTAAGTACTCAACAGGAATTAAAGTGCTTAATTTTTACAATTCTCCACCCACCTTATGACCAAATATACATATATTACAGAAGATATATACAATATCTGCAGATTTTTTACATTCATATATTGACCATAAAATGGTCAATGACCATAAAAATGACCACTTACATTACAACTTTCAACGGCATTTTTAATTCACTTTTTAAATATTTTTCACCTTATTGCAAAACCAGAACAAATTTACACCTCTTCCAAATATTAGTATTTAAAAAAAAATGTGCTTTCTCAATTTCTTAATTAAACCCAGAAATGTTTTCATAATTAAGGGAAATTGCAGTGCATGGCCTACAATTATGTTGTCAAACCCTCCAGCTAATGCAGGTGCTACTAAAATTAATGTATTCATCTGCCTTTAGGGCTGAAGAATAGAGAACATGCCAATAGGAAAAAACCAACCCAATACTTCTGCTGCAAACTGTTCTCTGTATGCAACAAATTTGTCTTCTTTCTTAAAAATACGAGGGCACATACATGCAAAAATGCTTTGACACTTCCTCCTTCTCTGAATGTTTTCACCGTAAATAGTTAATGAATCTACAAGGATTAACTATAAACTGTAGCAGGTCGGTATCATACCATGGCTGAAAACATGTTTTATTCAAAGAAATCTGCTTGAAGATTTTAGTAGATAAATATTTTTTTTAAAAAAAATCATATCCAACATCCATTTGTACTAGGAAGAGGAAGGAGTGAAAGTAAAGTGTCGTAGTTGAATTTGGGAAGAAATTTAATCACAAGGTTTTAAAGGAAGGAGATTGAATGCTTTACTGAATTTAGTGTGTTTGATTATTTATTTTTTTAAAAAATTAGGCTGAAATAGTAAACATGCTACAAAAGTAGATGTACTTCTGTCGATTTTTTCTTCTGAAAAGCATACACAACACAGTCAATATACATCATATTTTGAATGCAGCACAGTGTATTTTTTGATTGTAAAATACTGCTTGAAAACAGGTCATCTGAATGTCTCAAATATATAAATACACATATATACATATACACACACATACATATGCACATGTGTATATATACACACATATACAATCATTAAATTAATGTTATGTTCTGTTAAAGGAAGAGGATTTAGGAAAAAATACTTGACTAGCAGATTTAAATTCCTATCCAAGAAACATACTTCACTCCAGTCCCATGGGTCAAAACCAGGTAGATAAATACTTATACCAGTAGGGCCACAGTCTGAATTAAAAAACATAACTCCACATATTTTGTTTCAGATTTCAAATAACAGTACACCACAGATTAAGAATGATGCCCATTTCACCAATGGATTTACCTTAAAGATAGTCAAAATTCTGCCACAAAATTATTTGTCCTCTCCAATAATTTATTTTCAGATATATATTTCCAGCTGTTTACATCCACCCCTACATCAGTTACCTCCAACTGAAACCCATCTGCAGTTCAACTGAGATCTGTGATTCCAGATGAGACACACTAAAGCAGCAGCTCTCAAAACTGGTGAAATCTTGATTTTCCACAAGTGTCTTTATAATGTAGGGCAGATTCTACATGAATTTAAATCACTGTAGGTATAATAGCTCCAGTAGGTCTATGCTAGTCTACACTACCTAAAGATCTCTAAATGGAGCTTTCTCCACTTAAATCTATTTTTATTGCTTGGAATTATTTTTACATGGAATGTTCATTTCTCTCCTTAAAGCCTTTCCTTCAGTATAAGGCACCACTGCCCTCTGTTCATTTTATTTAAGTGTGTCTGGAAATGAAAAGCTGAACAGTTTTTATACTAGCTATGTGGTGATGTAGGTTGAAAAAAAAAAAACCCAACAAAACTCAAAGAACCTGTCAAGTGTTTCTTTCCTGATTATTTTTATATACGCTTTTTTTTTTTCCTCCTGACTCCCCTTGGTACTCTGTAGAGCATACTTCTATAGCCTCATCTAAAATTTACTCTACTACTATTTATTCTACATTTAATCAGTGCCTTGGCTTCATCGATAATTTAAAAACATGAAGAATAAAAATCCTCTTTTCTAGGAAAGGGATTTAGAATCTTTGAGGAGATTCATAAAGCACTTTGAGATGGTTTTGCATAAAGAGGTGTCACTATATATTACGTGCATTTAAAGTGGCTTAATATTCTACTCCCAGTAGAAGAGAATGTTTTGTATTCTCAGTATCTACTTTGCACATAAAAATGACATATGTTTTGGAATAAACAAACCTACTCAGTGTAAAGGACGTTGAAAGTATTAGATGCCATAGAGTTTACAGCAGCTCTTGAACCAAGCAGGGGTACCCAATTCCAGGAAACAATTTTCAACGGATCTGGAAGAATGGTGCAGACGTGCAGATATCACGAGACACTATTTTTTCATGATAGGGGAAAAATATTAAGTCATTTTGAAAAAATACATTAATATGTTCCAAACATATTCATGATAAAATTAGGCCCTTGTTCTGGTTGATCATAGATAAAAACGCACAGAATAACTTTTGATCTGCTTTAAATTGCACAGAAGACTGATCACTTTTAAAGTGAGAAAGAGGCATTTCTTGAACAAAAGAATCAGAAAACTTAAATAATTCAGCAGAGCCTCCACATACATTCCTGTATTATGAATGAATGCTCCTCAGTTATAGTTTATTCCTTACACACACAGCTTTATGCTAATACACTTAATGCTTTTTTTTTTTTCTTTCCCCTCAAGAATTTATCCGCTGAAATGGGAACAGCCTAAACCTTCTTAAAATGAATCTTTTAATTTGACTGCTTTGGTAATGATACTTAACTCACAGCACTTACTACTTTGAATTTGTTCCTCTGCAGTCATAATTTACCATTTAAAGTTAAAAAAGTTTTGGGTGCTTTAAGGGAGGCTTGTCTGTGGAGAATGGAGGAAAACAGGGTGGTTAAACCTAGAAGAAACTTCTCCATCTTCTGATCTCTTTTAATATTGACGTTACATACTTTTCCTACAAAACACACACAGAACTGCACATTTGAGTGCCAAGATATTCTGACTCAGAAGAGAACAATTCCAACCAAGCAATTGATTATAGGAACATAAAATAGGTTTCTCCAGGGTAAGTAAAATATGCCACACTATGTAAACTTTAATGGCTGAGAGCAAACATGAAGCTAACATCCAAATAAGGAACTCGCAGTGCTAACTTAGTTTCAAATTCTTTATGCCCAAATGCAGGGCTTCATCTAGGAGATGCTGAAATCATTCAAGCAGCTTCAGATACTCAATACCACTATAACAATAAAGCAGCCCAGAAATTACTGCTTCAAATAGTTGCCCTAATCATTTAGCTTGAATAGGTCTTCCTATACTTGGCTCAGAAGTAAGTTTGCAGGAGTTTAGAATGTCTTACATGATTACAGTCACACCATCATGTTATTTTCAGAATAGCTCAGTCCATCTTATCTGGGGACTCCTTTAAGGCAGTTCTAGAACTTGAACATGGGAAATGATATTTTTACACATGAGGATGTGATAAGATGACCCTCCAGATCCCACAATAGCACTTGACATTCTTTTAGAAGAAACCCATTTTCAGGAGATGACCATGAAAGAAAGTTAGCCACGGAGAGCTCTTCTTGCTTACCTGAATAGTTCCCCCATCCCTCGCCAAGGTATACATAAGACAACACGTACTAGCTAGGAAGACCCAGGTGAAGATTTGATGGTACTCACCAACATCAATCAAAATAGGCTTAAGCTGCCCATAAATAAAGATAAATATAGCTGACAGTAGAAATAACTTAAAAATATCTTAGAAAAATAAAGAAGGGCTTGCACATCAAATAAAAGTAATACTAGGGTTACATGCAGAATTATCTGGACATGTGGAGCACCCAAGGAATAATTCAGATCTGACAGGCACAAAAGTCAGTTGTAGAGTTAGTATTCTACAATGCCATATCCTGATAATTACTAACACTAGTTTAAACCTTTTAGGTCTAAAGGCCATGGTAGATTTTAGATTTGTGCAGGTGAGAGCAAAATCCAGCCCACTAACAATAAATTTCATGACATTCTTCTTACCAAAGAATGATAGACATTGTGTACTCAATTCACACTTGACTTTAAAAACAAGTTAATGTTTTACACAAGAGGTTAGGTTACATTGACAATCCTTTGTTAGATGCTAAGTAACTATTTTTTTTTTCCCCTGTCGTGGGAATGGGAGTTCGGTCAATCCTTTGTCTGGAAATCTTATTACAAAAAAGGGAAAATTTGAATCAGCCCCCGTGTTACTACCAAAACTGGACTTGAACCTGAGCTCTTCAGCTTGGTGCAAACCAAATTTAAATTCCAGATTGCAGTTAAATTGAGAAGTAAGGCTTCTAAATATTCCTATGATAAGTTGATTGTAGAAGTAACGTATTTTGTTTCCTTTGAGGGGTCAGAAAAGGAAAGATGACAAGGATTGTAATTATCTACTTGATAGTCAATCACTACTTCTGAATTTATTGCATTTCATCCAAGGATGTTACAGTAAAAATCTTAGGGAGGTCATTTGCCTCTATGTATAAAAACCCTAATAAGAGTGGAAGTTCATAAGGGACTTAATACTGTAAAGCCAACAATAAAGCCAACAAGTTGGCTTATACTTCTTCCTACAGGCAGAATGAAAATAATGACAATTAATGCAACTTGAGGCTCAGACCTTCTACTAGATTTGTATTAAGCTCCACTATACAACAATAATCCTTGGAGATTGTTGTCACAAATAAGTATTATGGAATCTAATCTTCTGCAAAAATTAAAAGATTTAAGTCCCAAATATTCTTTTGTTCCAATAACTGTAATTGCAAAAATACATGTTCCCAGAGGGTTTCCAGAATCTGCTGCTTTTCCAAACCACATACTGCCTTTTAGTAACAAACTACTGCACTCTTAAAAGATAACAGTGATAGAACACTGAAGAAAAGCGACTACTCTTTTAAACACAACTAGAACGTATTTGTCCATTGCATGCCACTTACATTACTGCTATTTTTAAATGCATAAAAATACCAAGATCATTAAATGCCAGCTATTAAAACAAATCACTGAACAGTATTTGTTAATTTAGGACTGTGTTTAATTTCAAATAGAAAACATGCTTTTTAAATAAATTATTCACTAATAGGAACCCATATCATGAAATCAAAGCCAAAATCAAGTATTGTACATTTTCAATACTGTACATATATTATATACTGTTTTCTCATATTTTAGGTATTAATTTCTAGATCGAAAATCATTAGATTGTTTCCTTGATAAATTGAAACTTTAAAAGCCAATATACCTGTGAAAGAAATTTGCATTAATTAAAAAGAGACAAGTGAATACAACATATGTACAGATCTGTGGAATTCAGTCTATAAACTACATACATTAAACTAAACTGTCCCTGCATATTTAACTACAGATCTATTTTGGCAATGTGGAGGTATATCTTTTATCCTGTTGCAAGTCCTAACATGTAAGTAGGAAGCTTCAATATTTGCATTCATAATGAAAGTAGGAAACATTAACAGAAGAGCAACTGGATTTTTAAAAAAATTTCCATCACAACAAAGTAGTAGTACAGTAAAGTTAGTAAGTATTTTTAATAGCATTCACATTTTTTAAAAAGTCTCTGAAATGGACCTATACATGACTTTTATTGACAGAACATAAATATAAGAAAAAGATCCCTAAAAAGACCAGAATTCTTCCCAAACATAAAGTGCTAAGATGTGTATGGTAGTAAGAAGTTTCTTTTTTTGTCTATTTTCTTTTTTTTTTTTTTAATTGATTGAAGAAAAGTTAACACAAAGGTTAACCAAAAACTCCATCGAAATCTTTTAAAAATAATACCTCATGCTCTTGAGCTTCAGCATTCAGATGGTTTAGAGGATTCGGGTTGCTCTTCCAAATTCCCCTGCAGTTCATTTTGACATTCTGGCGTCTCACCTTTTACAGCTAAATGGATCACTTTCAGCCATTTCTGTTTTAGTTCCTCATTGTCCGCAGCAAAGCTGTGCACAGACTTGGACTGGGTCAGTTTGAAGCTGTGTGGGAGGTCAGCACTTCTTGGAGTGTCATCTACTGCATAGCCCAGAAGTGGAATTGTAGCCAGAGCTTTAACATCCTAAGAAGGAGGAGAAGTTCTTGATTAAGAACAGACAACTGATCTGCCCACTACCTCTTGCTTACTATACAGGCTGGTAAAAACACTTGGGTCTCTCCTCCATTCCCAAGCTATTTTGACCTCTTTTCCTCTGATATCAGTGACAGTAATTACTAAAATCTTTTCCATCTTCTCTGTACATACCTGGGGAGCACCATACATGTACAGCACAAGAGCTTCTTGTTTAGGTATAACACACCATGCTTTCTGCCAGGGCTTTGATTTTTCCATGTACTGAAGAAAGCTACATATGACACTATTTCCAGAGACTTCTGCAGATTCAATCTAGGAGGCAGTATAAAGCATAAAAAAGGAAAATGAAGTTTCTTAAATAAAGACTGAAAACATACAGAACAGAAAAGCCGAAATACATCACCATTCATATGAAATCTTAGATAGCATCTGCAAAACAGCTTCAGCAAATACCCAAGTTAGTTACGGACAGGATTTACAGAGAATATTTTTATATTGCATACATACAATCACATTGTGTGCTCCTTCATCACATCTGTAATCTGTTCCTTCTTTCTTTGGCAATTTTGGATTATGTACTCCTAGATCACTCTGTCTCATTTTGCCACCACAGCCAGCTGTTCTCTCTGTCTACAGTAATGTTTTATTTTTAAGATAAGACCATGTTAGGCATGCAAGTGCTACTAACTCTCCAATATGACAACTACTTTATTTTGGCAGTCAAAATATTATGACAGGATCCAAGGCAAACACATTTCTAAGAGTAATATAAGAATGTAAGCACCAGTCCGAGAAAGAAATAGGGCAAATTGCTTAAAATCTGAAGACAGAATGACATGCTGCTTGGGTTAAATAGTGATCCTGAGAGAACAGAAAGAACACAAAATGGTTATGTGTCCTTGCATCCATTTTTTAACTCCCCCAGCAGTGATGCTGTCTGGATGCTGTAGCATGGTACCAACAACTCCATGGTCATGAGATCCAGCATGTAGACAAGACATTGCTGAAACACTCTGTAGCTCCTCCAACTACCTTAAAAAGCTATCATGCCAAGAAACAGTAGATTTGACTATAAAGTAAACTAGTGGAGTCCTGTGCTCCTTATTTATTCTCATTTAATAGAGTGTAGAGTCAAGTCTAGTCAAGCCAACATGGATTATAGACTGTATATGGAATGACAGTCTGTATTTTATTTTTGCCTTCTTTTTCTGTTAGTATTCAACTCAAGCTTCAATCCTTCTCTACTACATGCCAAGATAAATATAAGTCTTGGCAAAGTTAGGATGATATTTCTCTAACGTATATCAAGCATTTTAAAAGGGCCTATAACAAGGTATTTGAGAAATGAGAAGGTTAAGATGCCTATTTCTCCCCCCGATCATAAAAGAAACACAGGTCTTTGTTGTCTGTTTGAGACCTTGAATTTTTAGATGTCAAAAGCAGATAGGAACTTGATGAGTTGCAGGTACATTGTATACACTGATTAAAACAGTATTTAACTACTCAGGCTCTGGATATAGCAAATTTCTCCCCCATTCACCTCTCCTCCATCCCCAGTTCTTTGTTTGGGTATATATTTTCAGGAACCATTGCAGTAACAGTTTTAGTAGAAAAGAAGAAAACTGAAGATTCATAAGGAAAGGTAATGTTTTATCACATTAGCTGATGTAACTGGAAAGAAGCAAACAAGCTAAGGTTCATGAATTCCCCATAAAAAAAAAAGAGTTGTAAGAAACAAAGTAGTATTGGAAAAGATGAATCTATTGGAAAATCAAAATCTATTGGATGAGATTTGGTCCACATACTTTTTATTTCTCAAACAGAAAATAGCCTTGCAAAAATGCTACCATTTTTCACCTACTGACGAGGCAAAAAAACTGCTTGCAACTATGTACATACAGTATTATAAAATTACATACCTCCAAGATCCCTTTCTTTTTCTTTTCTTCACTGTCTGTACAACCAGTTATAACATGATAGCAGTCCTTACAGACTTTGTTCAATTTATTGCCATCATATTCGAGATGTGCCTTATAATCAGAACATTTCCAACAAACCACCTTTGAAACAAAAAACATAAGCAAAAATACAAAATTTAAGTATTTATAAAATTTTATGTAAATGGAATTTAATTTAAAATTAATATAATAATATCTTATTAGTAACATTTAGTTTAAATATACAGAACAAGAAAGACAATTGCTTTATGATGCTATTACGTCAACAGTAATAACTTAACTGAAAATAACGATTTTTCCAAGTTTGTACCACTGTTTCTTAACTAGAAGCGCTTTTTATTTACCTGGTGGGAACTTTGTACTTTGTGTAAAAGCACATTAAGCTTTCAATTATATTTGTAGGTTAAAGTTAGGAACAGAATCAGAATATACCACAAACCATGCTTCAAGAAGAAAATTTCCCATTTCTTTAAATGCCAACTTCAAAAGGTAGACTTACCATTTTCTTTTCTATATAACCTCAGAAGTGTACAGTTGAGATGCACTTTTAGTGATTAAAAAATTAATAAAATCAGAAATGGTTAATTTTTTTAACCTAAGAAACATTGTATTTCCAGTTTCGGAATCTGTTTATGAATACACAGAATTCATAAACCAATGTCACATTTGTCTTTTCACAAAATACGTAGAGAAAACTGAAATGCAAGAGACAAGTTCTTTCATTAGAAATATTTTTCCACAGAAGTGTTCCTTCCCGGGAAAGAAAGATATGCCCTTCATAAAAAGTGGGAGTGCAGTTATTTCTAGAAAGAAAGGTATATAAATGAACTTGAACACCTGAATAAAATTTTATCGTGGACCAGGGCTCTGCAGTATTAATCTAGATCAGTACCTTCAACTAGCATCTCTAGAGAGTATTAGTTAAGAACCTCCAATTAGTCACTGCCAGAAAGATACTATCACTGACCCAAATTAATTCCCATGAAAAAATGTTTTAAAATTAAAATGGAAGGAGGTTTCATAGAACTGCAATGGAGGGAAATATCTAGGAGTCTCAACCAAAGGGGAACAAAAAAGGAAAGGTGTGATCTTAAGATCAATGGAGGAGTTTTAAGATAGAATGATTTGGAAAAAAAGCCCAGATGACAACTGTATAATCAATAATTCGTAACTTGAAAGTCTCTAGTAGGAAAAGTCTCTAGTATCTTGCAAAGCACAAAAGCAATGCAGTGAAGGCAATAAGCCTTCAAGCCACATAAAAACATTAGAAAGAAATCATACAAGATAACCTGTAAGGAAAATATTAAACCTGAGCTTGCACTACCACCTGCTGGAGAAAGGCAGAGCTGCTGGATGGCAAGGAAAGCACAGAAAATATGTTTACTGTTTTGGTAATTTCTGAGAACTCTCAAGTCATATCAGTATTTCATGGTTGCTTTAAAGTGGCATATGTTAGTGTAGCATCATACACAGAAAGAAGCAATAATCTCTCCCCATCCTAACCTTCCCTGATACCTCATGCAAGTTCACACAGGTACACACAGAACCCAGCTGGGAACAGCTCTAAATTAACCCTGTGAAAATTGGAAAACTGCAGGGCTTTGTGACCTTCTTGAGAAGAGGAGAGAGGAGATAGAGAATGGGAAGAGGCGGAAGGCAGTGCTGCCAGGGATCACGCCTTGAAATGGTTGAGATGAGTGAGGGCCAGCCAGAACAAGCAGTGGTGACACTTTACACATATCTTCCACTGCTCCAAATTACTTCCAAATTCACCAGCAGACAGAGGATCCTTTGTGGGACACTATGCACAGATTCTCCTTTCAGCCTCAGGCGCGGCTGGTACCAACAAGCAGGGACCAGAAGTCAAGTAGGTGCCTTAGACCATTCCCCAGCCTGCTCTCCAGCTGCACCATGAAGGGTTTTGCACTTACGTGTCCACATGCTCGGCAGTGGTGCCTTCTCCTTGTCAGTGCATTAAAGGGCTCCTTGCATTTCATGCACATGGTAACTTCATTGTCCCGTATCCACCTCGGTGCTCTCTTCCCAAGCTCAGCGTTCTGAAGGGGGAGGCAGAAGGAAGATGGGAGAATAAAAAAAAAGGCAGTATAAAAAATGGCACAGTACTTTAAATAGAGAAAATAATTAATGTCTTCCTCTGGAAAGGAAATGGCAAAACGCAGGTCAAGATGCATTTTGAAATCTCTACAAGAAATAACAAAGAACCCAATCAAAAGTCATTATGCATCACTGAAAGGGTACTCTGTTATGTATTCCAAGAAAAAAAGAGGCTTGTTTATAAGATTTGGCATTACGAAGAAAAACAATTACCAACAAGATGACTATTTTGTAATTTCTCTGTTATAAGAATGAGCTTGAAAACAAAGTTTCTGCCAAACTCTTTCCAGTTATTGAAGAACAAAATGAGTACTAAGAAGGTTATGAAGGCATAACAGCAACTTACAGAAACCTCAACAGGTGTATCTTCATATTCTTTAGCAATGGCATTTCTGAAAGTTTCATTCCTCTGCTGGAAAGCTTCTATAGTATTCTGAAGCGCCTAAGGAAACAGTGGAGAAATTCCTTAAACATACTTCATTTAAAGCCAACTCTCTGCATTCTGGCCAATTATTGATTAGCAAAGGGAAGCTAAAGCCAGGAAATGTGAATATTACTTTTTTGATTGCTTCAGTGAAAAAGTATTTAGAAAATAAAAAACGTAGATGAAATTACCTTTATCCATTCTTCCTTATCTTGTTCAGAACTAAAAGAAATATTTGACACATTAGTTCAAAACCAGTTCAGGAAACATTATCTCACTATCACCAACTTTTTGCAAAAGCCAAGCTTCTGAAGTAATTCTCAGCAATTTATATTTAAACAATACTAATTGTTAACTGTACAACTTAAAAATAAAACAAGACAGAAAACAAAGGCATAATTTCAGGTTTCACAAGTCTGCAACCACTAAGCAGATAGTTAAATAGATTGATAAATGTAAATGCAATTAAAAAGTAGTAATAGTATTTGCACTGCTAGGTATTTTGGGTTTGTTGGTTTTGGGGTCAGGTTTTTGGGTTTTTTTGATAGCAGGATAGAGAGGAAAAGAGGACAATGCAAAGTTTAGGTGTAGTTCAATTTTTCTCCTCTCATAACATACATTAAGTTCACATACATTAACATAACACACATCTCCTGTGAATCTCTTAAGTCTTCCTTCCTCCCCCACAAAAGTGATTTCCTTAATAATTTTTAACTGTTGCTGTTTTTTAAACTTGTCTACAGTGGCAAGAAGAGTATCCAATTAAACAAAAGGAAAAATGCGTTTTTATATTATAACCCAAAAAGCAAAAAATTCCCTTTTATGTATTACAACAGATACAGATGACTTAAAACTAAGTACAGATGAGATATACAGACAAGACAGACAGGAAGCATATTCAAGCCTGATCTTGTACAACAGCTTTGTCCTTAAAATAAATCAGCAGGACTTTGACATTCAAATCTTTGGAAAAGCATCTTATTTCACAAGTAATAATTCTATTAGAAACTACTGGCTAGTGCTAATAGGGAAAACAGTTTTTCTGCAAAGTTTACATCAGAGAGATGAGAATTAACACCACAGTATACCTGGCTCTTCAAAAGTGGCCTCCTCCTTGGATAATGATATGGGGAAAAAAACCCTTGTATAGACATGCAATATCAGCTGTGCAAAATATTATTTTTATATGCATTGCTCCGAAGGACATGAGAGTTTTTACAGCATCTCAATAAAAATGGCTTCTCGTATGTTGTTTTGCAATATTAGTAAAAAATTAAGCAAGAAGAATCCTAAAGAAGTGCTTCCCTTTCCCAGCTATCATCTACATACAAGGCAAAGGGAACCTGTGTAAACAGCCAAAATAATTCTCCCTATCAGCTTACATTAACAAACAAAAGCCGAGCTATTAAAATGTCATACCACATCAGCAATCTCTCAAAGAAATAATCTACCAACTGTTTAAGACCAGTGATTGAAAATGTACTCAAATAGTATTCTGAAGAATAAATAGAAGCCTCCTAGTAAAGAAAACCTCAAGGGTAAAGTAAACATTATGCTACCATTAATACTAGCTCATGAATTAAGTACATTAAGGTATAGAGTACATACAGTACTCATGCATTGATCAAGATTGTTATAATATAATTGAATAATATCTTCATTTAGTACTTATTTCTTCACAATTTTGTACAGATTTAATGCATTCTAAAAATATTTATAAAACAAAACATGAAAACATGTTCTTCTCGCACCTAATATAAACTAATGCAATAACCTTTCCATTACTGTTAGCATGGGAAATTCAACAAAATAAACTTACTTTCTTGTGTCATTTTCCTTCCAATTAAAGTATACTTCACAAATGATATAGCAAGATGCCATCCTTCACTATTGAAATGGGCACATGGCATAACAACTTGCCAAAAACTTAGCAAGACACCGTACAATAATTTATAGCAGATATGACTAATAGTCAAAAACATGCCCCAGAAGTCTTACAGACCTTAGTGGAAAACTTTTTCCTCTCATTTTTCAAAGTGTGTATTTAATTTCAAATTAAATGATCGTGTAGGTGAATTTCTATATGCTGTTTTCTTTCTGTGTTCACTGCTTAACTATTTTTTTTTCCATAAAGGAAAGTCACTCGCAAACTCATTTGCTGGCAAGCTATGGTCTGTCCCCAAAGACACAGTGTCAACACAGAACCATATCCACCATGGACATCTTCATGCTTATTTAGTCCTTGCCTTTCTGCAATGAAATCTGACTGCTAAGAATAGGATTTTTAAACAGGTCCAAAAGGAGAGGTGGAGCACCCTACTTTGTTTGAAGTGGGGCAGTCTAGCCAGTGAAGGTTTAGTCTAGGCAATGTGAAAAGCAGTGATGGGAAGGTAACCCAGCAAGAGGAGGATACATGGACTAATAAGGAAAGCAGAAAAGTGCCAGTCAGAATAGTGCAATTGGAGGAAAAGGACCCAACAACCTAAAAAGAGAACTTGCCTTCCAGGGTGAGGTTGATACCTGGGGCCGGAGAAGAACAAGTAAACTGGAAACAGGCCTGAGGAATGGAGGAAAGCAGGTGCCCATCTACCACCACTGAAAACTATATTCCGTGGACAGAAACCCACCAGGGCGGAGAGTTTTGTTGGGTGGACGTGCCCTGGGATGAACAGACTCATTTGCACCAAGGTGTCTCAGGTACCAGAGGCAGCAGCACTACCTAGAGATTAACACACTTAGTGTCCCAAAACACCTAAAATTGGACAGATGGCCCTTTGCATCAGTTCGGGATGCTGCTTTCAACTTTCCAGTCAGCTCATTTACAGCTATCTTAGGTATTTTGGCAAAATAAGCCAATGGATTACATACATTGTAGATGTATCTTCTACTCCAAGAGATTCTTGGACTAAGAATTTATGATTTTTGGCAGCCTATGCCATTCTCAAAACACTGATAAAGCCCACTGCATCTTTTGCCAAATCTATTAGTCCACTCTTTGTGTATGTGTGTATATACTTTATCCTCCAAAAACTAGATAAAAAGACTGCTTACCTGGCCTGCAACTCCAGTGTTCGCTCTTTTCCGGACACTTGAAAAGTGTGTGGATATTCTTCATTATGAGTTTCTATAATCTTCATACCATCTATACCGACTCTGGTTCGAACTGAGAACTTTGATCCTACCAGGCTGAATTTGGGGACGCAGTAGAGCAACATATTGTTAAACTGGAGAAAAAAATAAACACGTGGCTTTGCATTAACACAAACACAGTTACAGCCACAGTTACTACTAAGAACTGGAAAATATTACTAAGCTAGATGCAGTGGGTGAGAAAGCAGGTTCCTTCCTACTCAGTTGATACACAAGAAGACGAAAGCTCTAATGAAAGACAACTTCTTTTTCTTACTTGTTTAGGAATAAGATTAAAGTACAGCTTCTGTGGATATAAGAATAATTGCTCTGTTTGTGCAGCACTCTTCATAGTACTTATGATCAACCATACTCAGACTGGGTATTTCATACAACTGTAAACCATTTGTTACAAAACCCATTCTTATGCTCTAATTCTGCAAAATCTACTCTAAACTGCAGAATAAGAGCTCTTTTCTTCAGTGTATACACTGAAGAAAGATAAATATAAGTACTAATATAATTATATTTACCCTGTACCAAGCCCACTTGATTTTGTGGAAGCTGTAACTAATATTATTTGAAGAGTTTATTTGTCCTTTCTCTGAGACAGAAGAACATTTCTTAAGAGGTTTTATTCACTGAAACCTCAATATCACAGGAAAAAAATAATAATACATGAACAGGACAAAGATATATTCCTTTATTAAAGATTAGAACTTTAAATAATGTTTAAATGTCTAAAGCTCCAGTCTAAAAGCACAGTTATTAAACCAGATCTATAGTGTTTAATTTTCTCATATTTTTTCTAAAAATTAATTATTAAAAAGAGAAACTCACTTCTGTTAAATCCTATTTCATAGAAATCCTGTCAGGCCTATTGCCTAGTCTGGATCATAGATACAGCACATTTGAACTTGTCACTTCTCATATGAGGTGCACATCATTTCAATCAGCTGTCTAGACCCACTTGAGGTTTTACCATTCAAGGATTTCTCCTTTTGTTTGAAGCACAGATTAGCAGGAGTTGTGTGTCTCAACAACCTGTTACTGGTCTTTGTTAACCAGAAGACATGCAATGCCAGAGACCCATAAGCAAAAACTCATTAGTAATTTTTAATGCAAGAGAAGCAATGATCTGCATCAAACCTTTTCCAAGGGAGCTGTAAGGGAGCATGGCTGCAGTTTGTTAGTTCCAAGAAAGTACACATGCACCTGACAAGAGGATCATAAGGATTTGATTTCCTCCCACAGGAATGTAAGATTTACTGGCACCCCAACACACACAGTCATAGAATCATATGGGGTTGGAGGGACCTCTGGAGATCATTTAGTCCAACCCCCTCTACCTAGAGCACTTTGCACAGGAACTTGTCCAGGTAGGTTTTGAATGTCTCCAGAGAAGGAGACTCCACCACCTCTCTGGGCAGCCTGCTGCAGTGCTCCATCACTCCCACAGTAAAGAAGACACACTCCTCATGTTTAGGTGGAACGTCTTATACTCAAGTTTGTGCCCATTTCCTCTTGTCCGGTCACTGGGCACCACTAAGAAAAGACCAGCCCCGTCCTCCTGACACCCTCCCTTTAGGTATTTGTAAGCACTGATCAGATGATCAATGATCTGATGCTTATGATTGGATCAATCAATCAGGACTATAGGATTTTAGCTTTTCTTCAGCTTTTGCATTTCAGCTTCATGAGGGTGTCAAAGTTCTCATGTTCTAGGACCTGCATTTATAATCAGCAGCCAGTTACTTGAAACTGAGTTGCTGGACATAGATTCCATTTATTTAAAGCCACGAATTGCCCAGAGAAGTTGTGGGTGCCCCGTCTGTGGAAATGCTCAAGACCAGAGTGGATGGGGTTTTGAGCAACCTGGTCTAGTAGGAGGTGTCCCTGCCTGCGGCAGGGGGGTTGAAACTCAATCTTTTAGGTCCCTTCCAACTCTAACCTTTCTACAATTCTATTCTGTTGTAACTGGTGTTTTCTTATGCTCTAATACCACTAGTGGAAAGGCACTGACATCAACTAGAAGAGGATTTCCCTTTCTTTTTGGTAGGTCAAGTCTAGAAAACTATACAACCACTCCTGCAAACACGGGGCACCATACTTACAAGAAAAAGATACCGTTCTTGAGCAGACGTATTGCGAGCAGCAAGTTTAAGGATCTGTCCTTCTTTTATCAGTTCATTTGAAGGGTTCACAATGTCTTCCTCTTCTCCCAGCATCTCGTATATCTCTAACAATTTCTTTAGATTCTCCTTTGCAGTTGAGATACAGTAATAAAACTTATCAGAAGCACAGATCTTTAAGCATGTTTAAATGAAACTAAGGGAGCTTGCTTAACTCTGGAGAATGTTAGCTTTGAGAAACATATATATACCCACGGTATGTAGGGTCAGCCATACAGACTGATTAACTTAGATGATACAGTAACAAGTACTTTTAGAAGTGTTATCTCCACGGTAATTTTCAGAAGGCAGTTATACATATAGCCTGCATTATTTGTTGTCCAAAATACCTCACAAACTTAATTAAGTACCTATCACGCCAGCCCAATAGGTAATTGCTCTTTACAAACATTATCTTTCCACTGTCAGAAATAGAGGAAACAACGTAAAGAGCCCAGTGTGGCATCAGCTATTTGACCCAGGACAGGAAGCCAGCCTGTCCCACTTGAGAGAATTAGGGATAATGCTAAATTTTGCCTATCATTCCCAGGAGCTGCATAAACACATCAGGTACACTTGGACCCAAGAAATCCATTACTGCCATTTTAGGGAAGATTAGCAATTCACACTCCTAGCTTCACCAAATACTCAAATATAATATATTAAAAAATGAATAGGAAAATGAGGATCATTTACCATTTTTCTTATTGCACTATTAGAGTGACTTGCTGCAGTGGATATAATTTCCAGGGATTCTAGACAGAAGAAAAAGAAAAAAATAAACCCCAAAAGCTGCAATTTTACATATTTATATATTACACAGAAAATAAAGAAGTATTTAAAAAAATTATCTGGCAAATAATTTTTGAACAATCCATGGAAATATCTTGAACTGTTCTTGTGTAAATACAGCGAGGAATATATTTAAAAACGAGCTGTTCTTTTTCCCTACAGGAGCTTAAAAATATAATAATGAGTCTAACTCCACTTTTTTGTTTGTTTGTTTTTCAACAATTAAGAGACCTACATCCCAAATGTGCATAAATCAAACCAAAAACAAAAACACGCAGAAAAAAACCACCGCAATCCCTGATTATTCACAAAGCAAAAAAAAAAAATCAAAACCTGCGTGCTATTCCAAAGCTAAAGCAAAACTGATGTGCTCCAGAAGCAGAATACTAAAGGCTTTACAGTTTTTATATTAACTTCATCTACTATTCAAACAGATTTTTTTCCAAAGAATCCTGCAACTCCACTTAAGGCATTCTATCATTCTTTTCAGAGGGCCTTGACTTCTTCAATTTGTTTTTCCTGAAAATAGCTTTAGTTTACAGTATCCTGTTACAACTATCTTATTTCAGCTATTTCAATGACTAGAAGATATTTACTTTCAGCATCTTTCCAGTCTAAGGAATCCTGAGGCAATTTCCTTAGGTAGTCCTTTAGAAGCATCTCGTAGCGTGGAATGCGTTGTACTGGTTCAAGCATGTGATGTTGCAATGTCAAATTTCCACACACTTTTTCCTTCTAAAAAATTGTAAACATATTTCAATGTACCAGGCAAAAATGTTACTACGATATAGTAAAATAAAAGTTATGACTGATGAAACATAAATAATGTATTTTGAAACGTGCATGATAGACCTTCTGAAAGAAAGCAGAACTCTTTTACCAAACCAAATAATTAGAAATTCTTAACTAACAATAATTGTAAAAACTTTCCTAAGTACTCAGCATCCAATTCATAAATAGAAATCCTACGAAAATATCTCCCGAACTCCAGTGTATTTTAAATTAGGTTTGTAATAACTCAGACAAGAGAATTACTACTGTAGAACTTAGTGGAAGAACAGTTCATGACCACGTGTTAGAAAAAGTCACTTAAGTAGGTAAAATATGCCTTTGTAGCCTATCTGAGGAGGGAATGCTTTGAGTTTCATTTATAATGTAAAGCCCCTCATCAGTGTTTTAAGATGTATATTCACATCCATAATCTTAGATGCAACTAAAAGATTATATTAAAATACAAACAATAAGTTGTATCCTTGGCTTCAAAACACAAGACCCTAGAGAGCAGTAAGATTCAAGTAGAAATGCCTTATCCTAATTTTAGCTGCTCAGTCTGTGGTAGGAAGACACATCTGCCAATTCACACAGAAACCTACAGGGAGCACTAGAAGGTGTAATACACACTTTTGAAAGGCCCAATGCATCACTTAACTGCAAAGCTTTCTCTACCTTTTGTAGTTCAGCACTTATCATCACATACTTAACTTCCAAAGCCTACTGCTCTGCCTAACAGCACCCCTGTTAACTAACCAAATACTTATTTATTCAGTGCAAGGATCTGTACTTGCACTGATAGGTCACTTAATCCTCAAACAGTATTTACATTTGGCATCCCTAACAAGATGTAATATATTTTTAGCCTTTTCAGGTTTCAGCCTTTATACTTTGGTCCTCTATTTTGCAGGTGAAAGTCTGGATTTGTGTGGGTATCTGTGCACGTATGAAGGGAGGAAGAGGAGAAATAGAACGTGGCGTGGACAAAAACAACCACCCTTAATTCTAAGGGATTTGGTAGTACATTTTCTCCTCAATCCCTTTTTCACTCACAAGCCTATATATTTTTACATATGCTTGTATCACCCACAGATCTACCTAATTCTCCCCATTACCTGAATATCTTGAATAATGAATTTGAACTGAGGTGACCGTTCGGTCCACGTTTTCACCAATTCCATTGCGTTATCAAAATTCTTCACATACTCTCCGTACATCTTGAGGAAAGGAGCTAACTTTTGCAGAATATCTCCAATTCTGGGGGTGGTAGTCCTGCAAAGTAAGAGGGCAGAATCTCAGAGCAAACAGGAAAGAAAAAAAGTCACACAAAGTCACAAAACAGCTTCAAGCGTTTCATAGAGAATCCTTGTGTTTGGGATCGGCTCATATTGAGTTTCAACATAACCATCAAAACTGACCGGAATTAACATAGAGTGTTTGTATCCTCCGTGGTGATGAATAAGCATTATAAGTCATGTTGACCACTAAAGAAAGAAAAGCTACCTATAATGAAAAACTTGAAAGTTTTTGTTTACAAAGCACAGACACATTTATTTTATTTGCAGTTCCTTAAAACATTATTTTCTCTGACCATATTTTACCCTCCAATTATCTAACCTGTGCGTTTCTTTGAGGACTAAACCCAGACTGTAAAGATTTCTTTCTGTGCCCAATATAATTCCATGTACTTACAACTTTTAAAAATCATTATTTATCTAAGAAAATCTATGAAGTAGAGAGAATCCCTTGGATTCCAGTCTTTTGCGAGACCTTTCCCACATCTTTCCCAACTACTGATTGTATCCTCAAATGAAAGAGAAGAATAAAGAAGAATAAAGAGGCAGAGAGAAGCCATGCTCTCGATGTACACAAAGAAGGCGGCGTGGCACATATGCACCTCCCAGAAACTGCGACAGAAAACACGTTTCACGTTTCATTTTCAAGGACAGAAACTCAGCGTCTCCGGATGCCTGAAAGTCTGAAATCAATGTTGTGGTACCGGTCTAAAGGGAAGCAGGCTACTGCAATTACTTCAGCAGTCTGCTCCAGCACACCACCTCTCCAAGAGAAAAGCTGCACAGAAGGGGAAAAAAAAAAAAAAAAAAAAATCTATTTGACTAGTGAATATTGCCAGGACTGGCAAAGGCTGGTCCAGCTCCAGCTGCCTCCGGGGGGCAGAAGATACCTGTGAAAGACCTGGCAGAGCTCTGAGCTGCTGCTGAGCCTGGTGACTACAGAAAGGGATAAGATAGAGTGGGAAGTGGGCCTCTGAAATCCCCAAGGCTCTCCACCTTTAATTAGCTTCACCTATTTGTTCAAGCAGTCTACACGCAAGCAGACACACAGACACACTTTCCAAAGCAAGCTAGCAATTTAAAACAAAACCCCTCTCCTTTGATTCACTGCATGCTATTTCCCTGGGTTGTTATTTTATTGCAATACAGCATATTATTTAACAGAAAAACAAAACACACATCATGCCGATTCCAAGAGAACAGAAGAAAATGTGAATACTAAAGGTCACCTGAAAAAATGAAACAAAACAAAACAACCCACAGGCATTAAATCTTTCTGATAAATTTAACTGATAAGTAATTATAAAATTGTGCAATTAAAAAAAAAAACAAAAAACTTAAGGCAGAAGAGACTGTGGCAATGCTTTGTATCTAGAGAAACTGGTACAAAAAAAAAATCCAATACTTCTACTTAACTGCTTTACAACTCTACTAGACAGACATTAAAAGAAAATATTAAAACTCATAAACTGAAAAGTAGGAACAGTTTGCTGTGCCTGCTCCTTGGGTATGTAGAACAGCACATTTACACAGAGCACTGCAATTTCACCCTCTCTAAACATTCAAAAAATTCATAATGACTTTTCATGCAAGGCCCCTATATGCCCAAGGACTCTGAGACTGTAAAAACAGAAATTCATCATCATTTCAAGCAAGAAAGAGTTCTGGAAGAAGAAATCAGAGAAAACAGAACTTTCTGATAGCATCATCCTCCTTTGATGGACTTAAAGTATAGACAACTAATTCATCTCCTATTCAAACACTATGCACCACGAGTCAAAATATTGAATTCTACTAAATGCTGTCAGATCTAGCATAGTTAGTGTTCTCTTGCATACACAGATCAGAAAGAGAACTACTACCATGGACACAGATCAGCATTGCATTATTGCCAGACAACGAAGATAGCATCATTATATGAGTCAAGAAACAGGGCTTCACATTGTAAAGTTGGTACAGAAACACTTTGTATTTCGGTGTTACCAGACCACGATGGTATTACACATTTACGTTCTAAAAATTCAAACATGAAATGACACTAACCATGATTGGTAGCATCTCATTTAAAACTCTCATGGCTGCAAGAAAGCTAAGGAAAGGTCTGTAAAATCACAGCACAGTAAACGTGACTATAGAGCAACTGCTTTCCCTTCCAATGTCCAAGCTAACAGGCATCCAACAAAATTGAAAGTTGCATTTCAAAGCAAAACAAATCATATGAGTAGGTCAGCTCTTTAATTGACACAGATACCAAAACTTTGTGTTGGAAGAATAAAATTATTTCTTCACCATCCCATCCCTCTCTCCTCTCCCCTCCCACCCCACCTCCCAAGGCTATCACACTGTATTCTTAAACTCTCCAAGTATCTGCTATTGGTCATTCTTGGGTGCAAAAGACAGTTAGATGGGTATTTTATTTGATGTGGGATCACTGGTACGCTCTGTTATGCTCTTTTCATGGGAAATATATTGCAGCAAGTGTGTTTCCAGTGTTTTCAAGCCATATGTTGACACTCGGCTCCAGCTGTTTCTCAACTCATTCAAAATACAACTACCAGACAATTTTATTTCCACTCTCCATAAGCTTAGATTCACACTGCCTTTTTTCCTGAGAATGAAGAAAATGCTTCTGATCTGCTTTCCCAGTTTCAAAACCTATGTATTTTTTTAGCTTAAGTTTCCAAAACAAACTGCAACTCAGGGAAAGTGTCAGAATTTTTTATCGAGCCATTTTTACTGAAAACTAAAGAATAACAGAAGAAGTGCATAAACCTACCAACAGAACTTATTTAGTATTTCCTATGTCCAATTAGAGGAACCACTGAGGAAAATGAACTATCTGGCAGAAACTGTTGTTTTGGAGTCTGGTGATGGGGAGAGAAAATTACCCTGGATTTTTCTTTCAGCAATGATCAGAAATTGAACTGCGCCCTTTCTTCTAATGCCTCCCCAAAACATAATGTTTTAAGGACATTTAAACAGGCTGTCTGAGATACAAAGAGGCTATTTTTAAGCCTTGTGGAAAAAATAATATCCTTGCAATGCAATTTATTAGTTTTGCACTAATAGTCAAAGCTCACATGCAAAACCACTTTTCAACCTTTGAAACTATATAATTATACACACAATATTAGTGATATAGCATTTTGCAAATATGTAAGGTAGTGCAACCTATCTTCTGTGCTCTATAAAGTGTCTAGAGCAAAGTTTTAAGAGATGTGACAAATTTCATTTCAAATATATACAGCACTGACATGATGTAGTGTAAGCTGCTCTTTAAACATCGTTGCAGTAAGTTAAACTCCGCTTCTTATGGATATGCACTGCATTTTAATCCAGGCATTGGTACTGCCTATCAGATTTTTTTTTTTCAATTACTTAGAAGAAAAGGGTGGCTTTACCTTACGTGGTCATTCTGCAAAGAACATAAGTTGGAGGTGTGAGCTTTCCTGTATTTCTCAATGCTAACATTTTACTTACTTTCTTGCAGTATAGACAAACTATAGAGGGCTACTGTGTGTTTGTGTATGGTAACTATTCTATTTTAAAGAATCATCATTTTAAAGGGGAATTATCTTACAGGGTCAGGAGACATGTAGCTGTTGCCTAAAGCACCACTGTGTAATCTAAGATTTTCATGTATGTCAGAAAAAGACATTATTTCCCTATTTTTTAGTGTGATTTTTGACAATTAAGGAGTTCTGTGAAAGTGGAAATGATATATGGAAAAACACTTGAGTTCCTCACAGTAAACCCTCGATAATATGAAATACAGAAGCCAAACAGGTGCTGAGGTGAAACAATTGGATGAAACCATACTTGTAATTTTACTATTTTTTTTTTAAATGAAGTGATCCATTTTCCCAAGGAAGGCAGGGAAGCAGCAATGGTTTGGGAGTTTGGGGGTTTTTTTTGACATAAAAGAGATTGAAAATACCTGGCTACATTTTAATAACTCCAGAATCACATACACCAAGGCAGGATAAAGACAGTGTAGTATCTTTACATGATCGTGACAAAGTGTAACTACACCTCCACTATTTTTCTTGCTTGCTCCAAACAGAGGTCAAGAAAACCTGGGGTAAAAATGGCACCAAAATATACCTGACATGGACTTTTATTTCAAACAGAAAACCACAGCACAGAAAACCAAACACGTATCTCATCTTATTACAGAAAGCAGTAACGACAAAGGTTACTGTGCTACAAGGGTAACACATCATGCTTTAATGTTCTCTCAATTTAGTTTCTGTGCAATTAATTCACCAGGTAGCACACAATTTCAGTCTTAGCCCCTAATTCAGTGAGGCATTTAATCATGAGCAATCTCATTGGCTTCAGCGAGATACATGTCCTTTATTTTGAGCAAATGACGCAAATCTTCTACTGAGTCAGATCCTGATGAAGAGTGGAAGAACAGATGTTCTCCTACCCACAGTACTTCCTGGGCCTGGAGCACTTAATTATGAAGGTACCTTCCCTACTTCCCTCAACCCTGCGACAGAGTTTTTGCAGATACAGTTTTAGTAGTATATTAATCATTGAATTGCCTCTTACCATTCTTGCATTCTCTTCTCAAGTTCTGGAAGTAAGAATTTACTGTGGAAGGCATTTATTGATGAAATATTAGAAAAGATTTTGTTAATCACTTCAGCTGGAAACGAACCTCTGTTGGCTTCCTCAAGGAGTCTGGAATAGAATACCTGCAATACAGAAAAAGAACCCCAAACTTATCAGCCTATTATCTTTATTCAATGGATGAAGACCTATCCACCCCTCCCTCTCTCTCTCCCTCCTGGGAAAAGATTAAAATTTCAATAATCTGGACAAGCAATGACAAACTCATTTATTATCTTTCCTTCACCAGAACTTAAAAGCTTCTCCTCCCCTTGCACCCCATTTTTTTCCTTGTGAGTCAGGAAAACACTGCCAGCGGAGCAGACACAAGGAAAGCCAAACTGAAGTAGTGCCATTTTGGACTGACTCCAGGCATCCTGTCTGTTTTAACAGCTAGATCATCTCAGCTTTCCCAGTCTTCCAGTTGGTTTTTTCCACTCTTACTTTCTTTTCAATTAGCATGATGTCTGATCACCCTTAGGCCAAACCACTCTCCTTGTATGCTGTATCCCCTTATCCTTTTGAAATCAAAGTAGCTAGCAGACTATGAGTGGTCACCATATACAATTTAAAGCACAAAAGGGGCCCAACTTCTAATTGGACACTATAATCTCTTTAAAAATATATATTCTTTCCCTATCAATAGGCTCTACCTGACTAGATGCAACCACAAATTTCTTAGAGACACTGATGGGCACATCACATAAAAGAGCACTTACAGGGAGCTATGGTCCCTCTACCTCCCTCTCCCATGCTTGAACAGACTGTATTTCCCTAGAAAGGGCTTCAGAAGTTTGCATAAGCCCTCGGGGGGGTGTGAGAACAAAAAAAAAAAAAAGAAAAAAAAAAAAAGAGTCTGAAGACAGAAACTTTGATAATCTCAGCTGAGACAGCTAAAGTTTCTTAAAAGGAAAAAACCCATACTTTTACATATATACCAGAAAACATGCTCACTTTGCTGCACGTCAAGAGGACAGTTAGTTAATTTTGACTATTACTTTGATGACTATAAAGGTTACATAACTTTTTAGCAAGCTTAGAAACATGAAAGTCCCTTCCCAGTCTCCTGCTTTCCTCTCATTACCAGCAGTTGAGCAGCTGTGCTTGAAACTCATTTTTCAGAACTCTGTCCAGTTAATATTTGGAAAACAGGCATAGGAGTAATGCACTTATGCTTGCATCAAGGAAAATAATTGTACATTACCCATCAGAAAGACCTATGAAGTAAATATTTTCCTTTTTTTATTTTTAAACTTCTCTAAATCAAAGCTGTTTTGTTTTTTCCCTGCAGTACTTTATCCTTTAAAATAAAATATATCTCCATCCCAATCTGGGTTTGCTATGCAAATCCACTTTCATGAGGACAGTTACTTAGATCTACAAGCAGCCTGAACAATTATTGTATCAGTTCAGACTTTTTACTTTTAATCAACACTTTTTACTAGAGTTATGCATTGGACCTGAGAAATTTAAATATGAAATAAGGCAATGCATTGCTATAGGTATCCAAGTAAAAAGGGGATAGGTGTTATGTGAGAAAGTGAACAAGGTTTAAAAAAAGAAAATACTTCAGAACTTCCACATTTAAGAAATATCAGTTTGATTCTACAGAATTCAACCCTTTCCTTGCAGGAAGACTAATTTCTGTTCACTTCAATAGGTCTCAGTATAAATGTACAGTGGGAAAATAGGACATACCAGTTTAGAATGGGCATATTGCTAGGTTCTTTAGCTCTAAAGAAAAATTCTTTTCACGTCGCTCAAATTTGAAAGATTTACTAGTTTTCTAGTGGGCAGGTGATTTCAGTATTCTAAAATGATACCCTTGTCCATGTCATCAGAAGCCAAGAAATGAGTGAGCATAATGTTACCTACCCCCTTTGTTTGAAGGTCTACCATGATGAGGTTTGCACCACTACACCTTATGGTGACATCTACACACAGAGAACCTATTACATTAATATCCACAAAATTTTAATACTTTAAAAAAATGTAATGTTCTTAAAATAGAAACATAAACCAAATTATGTGTCAAGAGCAAATGATTGACTGGAAAAGTCAGAAAAATGTGAAAAACATGCCACCTCTTACGTAATTTATAGACACACTTAATGCATAGCTGTTCAAGTGAATTCAAGGCAAGACAATAAAAGCAAATTCAAGAAAAACGTACCCCATCTAGGAGGTCAAGTCGGCTAACATAGGCTTTTTCTGTTTGCAGAAGTTCATTAGCAATTTTGTGACGTTTCTCTTCGTCTGTCTCCTGGAGGAAAAGAAGAGTTTTTAGGATACTGGAGGAAACATAATTTAATACGAAAAATAAAAGAAAGCTGAAGAGACATACTTACAGTGCAAAAAGCAACTGAAATCTAAACTTTGCATTTAGGAATAGACACACCATTTTGAAAAATATAAACTTCCCACATGTTTACTCAACAAATACAAAAGTCAGAGGAGGATAAAAATCAACCCGCTGCATAAAACTCAAAGCCTAAAACATTTAGTATTTCTCAGTTTGGGCAGGGATCCTTGCCAAAGCACCAACATCCTGCTTAACAGATCAGCTCCCATCCTGGTAATCGAGTACAACTGACCTTTTGGAGCTGGAAGAACTGATTTGCAGAGTAAGAGGGAACAGATGGGATTAGTCGGTGTTCGCCCCCGCCCCTGTTTCAAAAGTTATTTGAACTGCCTGTTCTTTGCACGACAGAATTATTGAGAAGAACTGTACAAAGCGTTTTATTGTTCCCCAATACACTCATCACTGATTAACTGCTGACTGCAATTAGAGGCTCCTTCGTAGAAGTCACTTTCGCCTCTTAAGGGAAGTTTTCGCTTTCAAGTTTTTCATTCCACAAAATACATTTTTGATTCTTTTGCTGAACGGAAACTTAAAACATTCATTCAAATGTCAATATTAAACTAAACACATTAGAATATAAAATTATGAGTTGCTATGAGAAGTTACTTCAAAACAAACAATGAAAGCACAGCCTTCTGAAATATTAAAACATAAGAAATGCCTCATTCTCTTAAGTGTCAGATTCAACAAAACGACGCTTCCATTACAAGATTTTTTTTCCAGATTTAGTGTTAGGGCTGAAAAGTGTTCACATGTTACAATATGCGAGTCTTTCCTAAGGAAATGCCAGTGGTATCACAGAGCTTATGAGCAAATGGTAATTTACTAGACAAATGGTAGAAACTATTCATTTAAAAAAAAAAAAAAGGAGAGCTTGAAAGAGTTATTACTGATTTCAAACTGCACATTGCTTTCCACAACAGTACGATAAGCATTTGCAAGTACATTTATAAATATGGTTTGCAGATTGCTGAATACTAAAGTTCTGTCTTTTCATTTACAGGATTTCAGTGGCTCTTTTTTTCCCCCCCCCTTTTCAATATTCAATAAGTATGCCAAATCTGAACAAGTTTCATTTCTAATCTGCAGTGTTAACAGTCACACTGCTACACGGCAAGCCTCCTCTCTAAATACAGGCTTTCAATAGTTACTTCAAAGCTGTTCATTAAACCCATTTAAATCAGCATGGCAACCACAGAACAGCATTTTAAGTGCTGTCAAGAGACGTTGCAGGGAGCTGGAGGATTAGCTCTTGCTGCCGCAGCACGCCGTGCAGTGCAGCCATTTACAAGGAATCTCACATGTGGGCTATGAGGTACAAAACCATGGAGGCTACTCGTTCATCATCAATTTTATTTCATTTTTTTTCTGCTCCCCCTCCCCGAGCCCCACTTTCTCCCTGAAGCACTGCTATAGAAGCAATCCGCAGTTTTCAGGTAATTATTTGAACTTAATAAGAGCAGGAAAAATCATGGATAGCGGATTTAAAAATATCACACAAAGGGAGCAATTCAGAAAAAGCATTTAATCTGCACTCCTGGATCAGGGCAAACCCCTCTTACTCTCCCAACTATACTCAGACCCCAGCTTTCCCATCCTCTCAGTACCAACTTTACACATCTGCCTAATTCTTGAACCTCAGTCTCCTTTCTACACCAAGGAAACCACCTGACTTGGGAATCTCCTACGTGGGAAAAAATACACACCACAGATCAGTTCTCTTTTAATCACAGTGGCACATTCTTGTTCCAGTTTAACACCCACTTACAGGGTCAGATCAGTGCAAGAGTAACACAAAACTGTACTGCTGGTTTTATTTTAGGGAAGTCCTCAGTTTCGCATCTCACCATCTCAGTATTTCCCCACACATTACGTGAATTCCCGGCTGTGTTTTCTACTTCTCACTCCATCCTCATCGCTACTCGTTCTGCCAGTGTCTAATCTCATATCCCACCCCCAGAAAAGCACCTGGTTTCCACGACATCCCTCCACCTTCCTGCTGGAAATAACAGGTCGCAAGCTATTTTGCTAGCCATGGCATCCATCTCCTGAGGAGCTTTTCTTGATGGAAGTGGAAAGCCACATGTCCTGAGCACATGAGGTGAACTGGGACCAGATGCAGGGGTGGACACACGGGTCTTGGCAGCACCATGCTACACGGCAAGGCACATGTGGTGGAAAGACTCAACACTGCAGGAAGCAGGTGCTCCATCTGCCATATATGTGTGAATATATATATATGTGTGTTTGTATGTATGTATATGTGTATTTTCTGCTTTCAGGGACTCCAAGCAAGGGCTTGGCTTCTGCGCACCAGAATTTGGCTATTCTGAGTATCAGGAAGCAACTCTTACAATGTAATTTGGAAATAAATCCCGAATAATGTTTTGTGACAGTAAGAATGACACGGGGCCATTTGTTATTACAGCTGTTCAACAAAACAGTCTTCAAAAAAAAACCCTCATAGAGATAATGGAGAAAAATTGTTTAAAGAAAACACTTTAAAAAACCATGGAAAACCATGGATGAAATTAGTATTTAACTTCTGAGAACTTCAATGCTTCCCTGATGAACTAACTGTATCAAATCTGTAAAGAACTACTGTATCAAATCTAACCATTAACAGCAAAAGGGAATTTTAATTCTCTTAAATTACAAGTTAAGCTTTATTTTCATGGGATATAGCCATAAATGCACACATCTCTCTTTTCAAGTAGGATAACAAGATAATAGAAATGAAACATATGGATAGATTTTTTTTTCCTGGAAGTTTTATATTTCCTCCTATGATTCCTTTATGCTTTTAGTACATAAGTATTTATATTGGTTCCTTGTCGTTAACTAAAAATTACCAGAACGTATACCTGGACACATAGTCTCTTGCTTCAAGCACAACTTCTCAGTCATTTCAGGGAACCTTTCAAACTTCTGTGACAATTTGTAACACAGCAATTCAGCATATAAAAACAATCAGGATGGGTCACTGTGACAGATACAGAATGTTCCCATTAGAGGTGCAGGATTTCCATTGACGACGAAAATATTAGAAGTATGTGGTAACATCATGTTCCTGGTGTCTACTTCAAAGCAAAACACAACCTTGTTAACAATGTTTAGCAGCTCTTTTCAGTGCTTAAGCAATTTAAAAGTATGAACCTCTACTCTTTTCCAAATAAAAGGTGAAAGTTGAATAAAACATTACTATTCCTTCTACAGTTGCAGCTGAACTGAATTCTCAATTCTGCTTGCCTTGCACAAAGGAACCTTTGAGAACTCCAATTTTAGACAATTTTTAGTTACATATTTTTAAGCTATAAAATTTGACAACCTCCCTAACTATTACAAATATTATAATTTTTCTTTCTTTCCATTAAGTGGTTCATACACTAAACACAGGTATATAAAGAGGAAACAAATTTATTAATGAGAAAAGACAAGATACCAAAGTACTTAGGTCAGTTGTTACCATCATCTCCACTGACCCAAACCAGTTATTTTTTTGGTTGAATCATTTCTTAGCAGAGGTACTTAAAAATTAATAATCTCAACCAGACCATATTTTCCATTCTATCCAAGCATTTGGCAAAGTTAATCAGGTTTCTATCTCTATATAGGATGCCTGCAGTAAATATTTCACCTGGGTTTATTATATATTCTTTAGTACAAAGCTGTACATCCTTAGAATCAATACAGTACTATGGATGCTTAAGTAATAATTTTTACCTAAATTATTCTTGTTCATCTGAAGATGATGTATGAAAAATGCTGCTGAGGATATGAAACATTTACGTATCTGTGTTCATATTTCCTAACACTGTTTTCCATTGTTCTAAGCTTGCAAAAATTGCACTAATTCAAAGCAGACTTTACATTAAGCTAAATTCCAGTATAGCCATAACTCATTACCCAAACCAAACAGGAGCCATCTCCCATCAAGAAAACTGTATCTACCAACATGATCGTGATGCTGTATATAATTCACCTCAATTTAGGTGTATCATGTGTCCCAAGGGCTTTGCAGTAAATGAAGCAACACAAACAGGGTAAGAGATGCAGAATACTATTCAATCTATGTTATGTTTGCTTGTAATTCTGAGTTTGATTTAAAGTAACAGAGTGAGGTTTTCCTTTCTAAAACCATTCATGCCATAGCTGCTTCAGGATCCAAGGCTTTCTTCCCTAAGTATTGGGAATATAAATGTAACTTTTAGGATTTCCTTTAATCTCTTGAGTCCTCAGTTTCTGAAATCAAGAAATGCACTAAATTTTGCAAGACATGCAAGGAAAATCCTGAATGTTACTATCACCTTCTGGCATACCATCTCTATGCAATAGTCTGTTGCACAAACAACAGGCAAGTTTCTTGCACAGCAACCAAGAAAAGGAGTCAAGATCCTGGTATCCCCAAAGAGGTGGTTTTATGTGCTGGATTCTGAAGATACACAGTTTTGTTCACAAGTTACTGTTGCTAAAGATGAATGTAAAATTGTAGAACCAAGAAGCAGCTGGCAGAACCTCTCTTTCTCAAGGTTGCAACAGTAAACATTTGTTAGCAAAAATCTGATTTCACGAGGAAGTTTCAACCTATTTAAAAAAAAAAAAAACAACTTCACCTTCTATTTAGAAATGTATCATCTCTACCAGGTTTTGCATCTGAAACAAGAGTCCCCAGCATGGCCACTGAAGACATCAAGTTAGTAAAGATGTACAATGGATTCATCTCCATCTAGGCACGCACAGTCTACATCCCTATTTCCTACCAGTCTCACAACAAATACCCAAGCATTTGTCTTGTCTTCAGTTAGCTCTCACAGCAGATTTCTCACAAGATGTTATTCAGGAAGTTAATGGATTGGAATGTTCTTGTACTACTCAGCCTCCGCGTTTTAGGCAAACCAAATTTTATGACAGAAGGTGATCCTGCTGCAAGGCAGAAAACTTTTCACTTTATGTTGTCTTTTTCGCTTGTGATATTTGTGGTTTGTGACTTTCACACAAATACAGCAAAGAAGAGAAATAAAGTATATTCTGGTCATTTTGGGAAAATGGTTCAGAATGTTTTCTCTGATTTTGCACCATTCCCCAATTTAATTTGTCCTTTCCAGTGGTGGTCTTTGTTCCTTTCTGCTGTACATTTAGGCATTTACAATATAATAGCACCACTTTCTGCTCTTCCCTGAATCAGGAAATACAGTGCACAGGAGACAAAGAAGGTATTTTGCATCAGTATCAAAATATACATATATCAGATGTATAACTTAAAGTTCGTCTATGACTCACATGCATCTGCTCCTATTGCTTTTATTCAAATGTTACACTTACCTACACTTGCTTAATTAAAAAGGGCAGAAGAGTGCTGTGAGTCAGTGCAGTGCAACTTCAACTGGACTGCATCCCAGCTTTCAGATTCTCTACGAAGTAGGTGCTTAACAAAATCATAGTCTAAATGCTCCTGCTTCTTTCCCATGTCTGCTTGAATACAGAAACAGCCTAAAGCTCTACCAGACCTCTCCTCTTCCTCATCACCCTCCCCTCTATTCCAGACAGCACAGCAACAGCTACTTAACCTCCACAGGGCTGATTTCCATCTATAGGTTGCATTAACCCAAACTAAATCAGCGTTTGATATTGTAAAGCGTGGCCCTTAAAACAGTCTGTGGTAGACATGGTTCTTAATCTCACTAGACTACAGGGGATGTCCTTTTATCACAAGCAAGCTGGTATCTCAGAAATGCTGCTGTGACCCAGTTCAGTTTTACAGATTCAGTTCTCCACTGATGCTGCCTTAAGAGTCATCCTGCACCGGCTTGTTTTTATTTGGTTGGTTGCACCAGCAAACCATACATCTAGTAATAGTCATGTTATAGCTCACAATTTGGCTCCTGGTCAGTATCAGGCAGATCACACGTGTTGGTCACCCAGAAGACAGATTTTGCAAGACTGCTGCCATTAGCATTTACCCAGTTCCTTCCTGGACTTTGCAACAGGACTGCCTCCCATTTGTGCTTTTTCCTGACAATGCTGCCAGCTCCTTACTGTGTGACTTAAATGCAACCTTAACATCGTTGCCCACAGAGCATTCAGCCCTTTCTTGGCACAGAGAGGGGAAACAGGCATTACCGAACAGGAGACAGAACCATAATGAGAGGTGGGGCAGGTTAGAGGTGGCTTGGATAGTGACCAGGCTTATCTCTAGACAGGAATCATCAAGTTCATTCATTACTGGCTAAAACAACCCCCAAAACAAACAAGAAAACTCTCCCACCCCAGCACCTTCTTGTCATTATATAGGATATTTTAGCTTGTAATGCATGAGAATTTGAGATCCACCTTTCCCACATACAGAATTTACTCCCTGATGTGTAGACAGGAGTCCCCTAGCTAAACAAACTCAAGGGCTTGGAGAGCTCTGGAGTTAAGTGATGCAGGTGACAAGCAGGAATGGGCTTCACCACCACTGCCCGGCTGCTTGGCTCCACGGCAAAGAGGAAGCCTGGGAGGGTCCAGCCCAGCTCCCTCTGCCACGGCTCACACCTTGCATGGCTGGACCACAACTGGTAACCGTGTTCACTGGTCACCATGAGAAGGTAACCTTGAGAAACTTCTGCATGAGAAGGCAAACTGTACAATCAAACTTTTAGAAGTGGAAACACGCACAATTTTTCAACAATTGATTTCCCAAGACAGATTTTTCTTCCACCCACTTATTTCCTTTAATTATTTAAAGCATTCCTTTTGAGGAAGCTCAAATTCATCTTGATGTAAGTTCTCCTTGCTAACAAGGCACATATTTATTATACTCTGAACCTTGTGTCTGTCTGATAGCTACCAGACTGCCACTGCCTTTCCAGTTTTGACTTGACAACTACATCCAAGTTAAGGATTCACACAACAGTTCTGCCTGAAGCCCTGTCGCTGCAGTTTACCACACGAGGAATTTTATTTTATATACACCACTAACACATCCCTTGGAGTCTGGCACGGCTGAAGCATAGTGCTAAAAATGTACACATATTTCAGTTTTACTTTTTTTTTTTTAAACTATCAGATACCTAATGGAGGAAGATAAAAGAAAAAGGGAAGGTAAGAGCAAAAATTTTTGTCCTTGTTTGTTTTTTCTTTTATTCTAACACCTGAGAATACATTTGAAACATCAATATCCTTTGGATGGCACACCCCTGCTCTAGAATTTCTGTCATTTTCCAGGCTAACAGTATGAAATTACCAATGCCAAACAAAATTTGCCAAAACAATATTTTATTTATTTTTTTCCCCTTTTGCTTGTTTCAGAAGCATGTCGATGATTTGCCACTGGAAAGCCAAGCTTTCACCTCTCTTGATGTGTTTTTTTGTTTGTTTGTTTTTTAAATAACTTTTATTAACAAGTCCTCAATTTCAGAGGAGAAAATAACAAAGATTTTCAACTTTCTGACCTGCTCTAAAAAACTTCTTTTTGCAAATAAAAATCTAGACAAAACACACAACATTACTGTTACTATAATGTAGTAAGAAAGAAACAACTTCTCTTACCTTTGTTTCTACAGGTAGATCTTGCTTACTGATCTCCTCAATTGGTTCTTCCTTCACATTAGTATTAATTGCTAGAGTTTCATGTTCAGAGGGGAGCAGTGTACCACTGCTTGGAGTCCTGTAGCAGCTGTTAAGCATCTGTCCTTCACAAGCTGTCACACTTTGCAGTGACTCTCTGGAAGTACTTTCCCCGTTTATCAAGCTGCTGTTGATGGCATTATCCAGAACTGGGGTGGACACAGTGGGACCAAAATCAGGTAATCTCCTGTCCTCATCTTCTGTCTGGTCTTGTGCTACAACTCCGTTGGCTGTGTGTAGCTGTGCAACCTGAGTTTTGTCGGTATTACTGTTTCCCTGTTTTTGTAGTGGGTGTTGGGAGGGGAGTTTTGGCTGAGGTGATGGTGTTGACACGTATCTTCCTTGAGATTTAGAAATGTGGAGAACAGAGGAATCTTTCTTCAAATCGCTAGGATTTAACGAGCTAAAACCACCAAACAAACAAAACATAGATGAGAGAAAAGTTAAACATGGTGTTCTAGAAAATCCCTGGCAGGAGAGTTGCACCATATAACCAATTCCTTCCAAACCATTTTTTCCTGTGTTCATATATTGTATTCATTACATCCTCACCTCTCCTGAGCCTCGCTTGTAAAACGAAAGGCAGCAGCATCACCTCTAGTAACAGATGAGGGAACTCAGACACCAATACATGAAGCAACTTGCCCAGAGTCCCAGAAGATTATCAGCAGAAATGGAGAAATCCTCAGTGTGTCCCCAAGTCTCAGTCCAACGCCTAAACTAATGTGCAGCCTGGTCCCTAACAGCCCTTTAATTACACAGAATGCATGAAAAATGCCTAAGAACATTTAGCATCCCTTTCCTTAGTTCACCATATTGCAGGAGGAGTTTTAAATTCTTATCCCATTTCTTTCCCCAGTTTCCTTATTTTAGCATGTCCTTTCATCATGCTGCGTCTTTGCTGAACGTTTTTTTCCCCCTCTATATTTTATCTCTGCTTTAAATATATGTTATCCTTTGTTCATACCTTTCACTATCTCTTTCTCTGTTTTATTTTTGAGATTTTGAATTCTAGGCTAATATAAATACTAGCCTACTCTGTAAAAGTGCTTGGTTTCTTCATGGTTGTTTCTGGTTTTTTTTTTAAGAAAAAAACAAAGCATTGTAACTAAAATAAAGCCTATACATTTTTGTCTGAAGTATATTTAACAAAGCCATATTCAACCTGCAAAATGATACTGTGTCCTCTAACAAATTGTTCCTAGTATGGACCATTAATCTTCTGCTAAGACGAAGACTGCTTATAAACTGTATTTTTACTCCTTATTTATAGGACACTTTGCACAAACATTGTAATCATATTCTGCACTTTAGTACACAGAGCTCAAAAAATATCTTCCACTAGTTTCATCTTCTCTCATCATACAACAATAAAAATTAAATCAGTTTTCCTTTAGTTGTGTAAAGATTACGCCCTTTTTAAGAAAAGTAAGTTTAACTCCAAGATAGATTTAATTTAAATTTTTCAACTGCATGCACATAGCAAAGAGATTTAATTAACTTTTTTGCCATGCCTATGTGTTTGTGGGCCGTACAAACTAATGAAAATGTGTTATCATAATTGACAATCACATTTTGCAGTTCATGAACATGGTACCTAGTCATTTGAAGACCAATAATGACACGTGAAGTTAATCTTCACAGAAGACACATTTTGTTAGCTGAGCTCATTTAAACACAGGAATTGCTTCCACAGCCACAGCAGGATATTCCAGAACTCACATGCTAATTACGGAAGTTTCTTATTAGCAGAGATCATAGAGTTAAGGAAAATCTAATCATTCGGCAGATGTTATTGGGCGTACTTAATGAATTACGGTGACCAAAAACTAACTCAGCTTTCCCTAGTCAACAAAACATCTACAAATGTAGACATTTTAAAAATGTCTACAAATAAATAGTTTTCATTGCTGTCTTTATAGCTTCCTTTGATTTCATAATACTGAAAGAGTTCCCTCACAAACCAGCAGACGTGTCCAGCAGAAAGAAAAGTAGGGCTCATTGGTGCAGGGCATAAACCTGAGGAGTTTCCTTTCAGAAAGGACTGTAGTATCCTTTCCTAAGGGTACTACACTGTTAAAAAGACTTGAATGATGCTTTGAAGGAAGACTGAGAAACAAAGTGATAACAGGACTGGACACCTGAGCTAGAAGGATTCACAGGATCTCCAGCTCTACAGTAATTTCTTTCCCCATCGTGGCAGTTGTCATGACAGCAGTGCAATTAAAATAAAGTTTCTACCCAACAATGGAAGTTTCTTGCAGATGATGCTCTGAAATTATTTCTATTCCACTAGACAAACACACTTTTGCAATGCTCAGCTGCTTCTATAGAAAGGATTACATTTGCCCCATTTTGAGGGTGAGTTCTTTCCATGAAAGTCTCAATACTCTGGCCCCTCAGAAGGACACGCTCTGTTGTACATCATGCATTCATTCCCCTAGGGGCTATCCCTTCAGAACATCAATATCCCGAGGAAATACAAGAAAGCTACATCTAAAACTTCCAATGCTCAACTCTCACTGGACTGTTTCTTGAGCTGCTCCTCTGTCATGCACTTTCTGGAAGGTCACTCTCTTTATACAGAGCGGATATATTCAGAACTTCTGTTTCAGAGTTTATAGTGCTTGTCACATACATTTTAATTAAAGACACACAAGTAATACTTTTTTGCAAAAGCAGTTCTCGCTCTGGGGCTTGTGTTACTCAAAGTTCCAAATGTTTCCTGTAAAAGGCAGGATCAAAACTCACGAAAAAGAAGCTATTCCACCAAAACCATCAGGTACTACAAAGCAAACAGTTTGGAGAGTGTACACCATATCAATACAAATAACTTATATAGTTCACCCTCTTCACACGAACAACCTGAGGGGGTTAAGACAGTATAAAAGTATAATCAGGGTCTCAGGTTGTTCTATTTGCTTATAAAAGTAATTTTTTTTTTTCCTGCAAGAACAAAAGAATTTAAGATTGGCTCCAATGTTTCATTCTAAAATCAGGACCAATTTCAAATTGCTGACATTTTCCAGGCTGTTTTAAAAATGCCACACATTTTTTTTGTTTGTTTTTTAAAGAAAAGTTAACTCTAACACTTTATGAAAAAGCACCCCTCATACAGACAAAATACACGACTGGCTTGCACCACTTCAAAACACGTGCAGTTTTGCCATCAACTCTCTCTGGCAAGGCTGGGTTTGAACACTACAAGCGTGCCAACATTCTTCCTCACAGGTTCAAATTCCAACAACCCCCACACAACAGAGTTACAAACCAATTCAAATGCTATTACGTACCTGCCTCCCTCAAAACGACTGATGAGATCTGACACTTTACTGGACTTCTCTTTTGTGACACTAGGAGCAGGGGTGGATGTCTCTTCCTCCATTCTTGGTTTCTGGTTTGATAAAGCTTTATGCCTAGGGGTTTGGTATGGAACAGGTGACACCTTCTGTAGATGAATCGGCTTTGGAGGCACTGCAAAACACAACAACCACCACCACTTATGAACTCTTTCTTTGAACACATGAGATTTTTGCATAAGAACTTACTACAGTAATGAAAAGATGCTCTTGGCTTAATTTAAAGTTGCATTATGAACATAAGGACTTCATAGAGTCTTTTACATACTGTGTCATATCATAGAATCATAGAATGGTTTGGGTTGGAAGGGACCTTAAAGATCATCTAGTTCCAAACCCCCTGCCATGGGCAGGGACACCTCCCACTAGAGCAGGTTGCTCAAAGCCCCATCCAGCCTGGCCTTGAACACCTCAAGGGATGGGGCATCCATGACTTCCCTGGGCAACCTGTTCCAGTGCCTCACCACCCTCACTGTAAATAATTTCTTTCTAATATCTAATCTAAATCTCTCCTCTCCCAATTTAAAACCATTGCCCCTTGTCCTGTCACTACCCTTCCTGACAAAGAGTCCCTCTCCAGCTCTCCTGTAGGCTCCCTTCAGATATTGGAAGGACATTATATATTAGGCATGTGGTTATACTTCTTGAGTAAAAGCTGGATTACGTGCTACTTTAACAAGTTAGAAAATTAGGGGGTTTTCTTGGGGTTTTTTTTTTGTTGTTTTTATAGTGTACTGTAGTAAACACCTATGTGGCCACCATAAATGCAGCATTTTTCATAAAAAAAGAAATTAAGCATAATCAGAAGATCTAGCTATGCTGTGATGCTCAAGAAAGAGATTTAAATTGCTGCCCCAAAACTCTGGTGCTCTCATTCTTTCCCTTCTCCCTCATGAGTTCACTAATAATAGTCATTGGAAAAGGCATCTGCCTTCAGCTTTGAGCTTCCCTAGCTCACTGAACTTTCATCTATTAATACTACTTTCAAGCTTTACGGTAACACATGCAAAACAAATTTGGGAAAGGATGCCAGTGCAGAAAGGGTGACTTAAACCACTGCAATTTTCAAACAGTTGCAGTGCAATCCCCAAACAAGCAGAATATTAAATTGTGTAACTGCTGGAGTATCTGTAGTGACCCAAGCCTCACACATTTGCTCAGCCGCGGCTAAGCTTCTCCCTCCTCTTCTGCTATATTCCCTCCTCTCACGGAGTTTGGAGAAGGTCTGGCAGAATTAGGCCAGCGAGCATTCAGATAAGCGCTGAATGGCTTGCTGTGCTGACAAAGGCGAGGGGACAGCTGAAAAAGGCGAGACAAGCGGGCTGGGAAAAAAGCAGGACACGTAATTGAGCGTGGGCACGGCCATTCCCTCAGGGAGGAGGGGGAAGGAAAGGGGAGGGCTGGGTGGATTTACTGCCCAATGCTAGAAAGACCTTTTGCAGTGGATTTTGTATAACCCACGGGCCTGTGAATTCTCTTACTTAAGGGAACTCGTACATCTCTTCAATTCTTTCCATACGTTTCATAAAATGTTAATATCCGAGGCTCGACAAGGCCCTGGGCAACCTGGTCTAGTTGGAGGTGTCCCTGTGACTGCAGGGGGGTCAGACTAGATGACCTTTGAAGGTCCCTTCCAGCCCAGATGATTCTATGATTCTATGATCCTCTCTGGGATGTATTGAAATGACTAAACTTGAGGGAATTAACATCTACTGATAAAGCAGAAGGAATTAGTTGGAAGCTATTTTTATACGGGATCCACTGGGACAAAAATCAAGTTCTAGGACACTCGGTGGAGGTGTTGCACACTTTTGCAGCGATTACTGGAAAACTCCCAGCTTGGCAGCATTTCAGTAGGGCAAGCATGAGGAACCTCTGCTCAAACTGTACAACCCCAGTATATTGAAAATCCCTGTAATGTCTTCAGAGGAGAACCACAAACAAAACAGGCTCAACAATTCACTAATGCAAGCTATTTTCTTCTTTACTCCCTATTACCATTTAACAGACAGCATTTCCCTTAATCAGCTGCTGCTGCTGTAGCTACTCTAAGTTTCCAAAATAGAGCTATGGGAAAAGGACAGTCACAAGATCAATAAAAAGAAAAGAATCAGTAGCGTGAAAAAACCTGCAATCCTTCCTATAAGGTCAGCCTTGTTAACAGGGATTATGGAAAACAAATTCCATTAATTCTCCCCTCAATGTACTTCTGAAGTGCTTTGTTTTAATAAGATTATTTTTTCAGTGTGCACACAGCAAGGATCTTAAAGAAAGAAAAAGAAAAAAAGACTGGCCCATTGTAATATCCTGCATAATACAGAGCTCTGTTTGAGTCTATAAATACTCTTGTCTCCATACTGTAGAATTTTGAGCTTATAAGGAAATATGAACTGCACATTCTGCCCAAAGAAAATCCCTCAATTATACTCAGGTAGCTGCTACTGTGTAACACCACCCCAAATACCTAATCAAGACTTAACCTGCAGTGCCTAATTGTGCATTCAACTTTGTACATATGCATGCAATACATACATAATGCTGCTAACAGCTCAAAAGGTGCAACCACCTTTGCTGTCTCCAAAGCAAAATACCAAAGATCGTTTATCTCTTCTTTTTGAAGGTATAATGTGTTCAATCTCCCTTTGTGTGTTTAACTCCTTCTGGTTAAAAACACAGCTACATTTTTATTCAATGAAAATACACAGTTAAAAGTTTCTGTGGTAAACAACTAAAGTTCTCCTGGCTGAGTCATCCTTCATCACCTCTGTGCATGCTCCATCACCTTCAGGAAGATCAAATGAGCACAGCTGGATAGATACCAAAGATTTACACTCACAAGAAGAGTAGAAAACCACCAGTAATCTTGAGTCCATAGAAGGAGAGAAAAAAATAAATAAATCCATCTCCTCGTCAGGTTTTACATTTCTGCACTTTTATATCACATCAGAACAAGTACCTTCCAATATTATATTAAGAAATAAAACCATAATAAGAAATAATAATAAGGTGTGCTTTGATCTCTTGTATATCTTCTAGCTGGAGATAATGTTTGGGATTTAACAGTTTTGTTGATAAACGAGACATTGCTACAAGTTTCTGAAAGCACTGGAGAAGTCTAGCTAGAAACAGCTCTCAGCTTTAGTTAAATTCACTGTTAATTGTGTAAGTTTCATTTGCCAGAGAAGTACAGTCTACATCCCAGATATTTAAGAGTTTTTTCAGCTTTTCTGGCTGATGAATACCTTCAAACCACAAACTATACTGTGATTAGGAGAGCAGGACTGATGCTACACAGTAGACCATCAGCTAAAGCTGCTGAAGTCTTTGTGTTGAACACTTTGTGTCCATACCATTTCACAGTGGCACAAACCAGGCCATCTTCTGGAGTGGAAAATCACTTCCAACCCAAACAAAAATGCCTCTTTGGCCTCAGCAGGAGATTCACAAGTACTCCTAAGCACTCATTAGAAAAATTTAAATGAGCAACTGATGCACAGTCTTGAACTGACAAGACGCTTCACTGCTTTGAAGTAGTGTTGACATTTCAATATATTTTCCATCTTGCAATACTTCTGCAGTTTCAGTGCCCAGTATTTAGTAATTGGGCATCATTAAACTCATGTAAGAGGTACAAAAACCAGAGAATAGAAGAAACTAGGAAAAACCTGTCAATTTGTACATGCTACTCTATATGCATTCTGCTTTTGCTAGGTCCGGATTGCTGCCCAAGTACTTGTGGGCATGGGCAAATTTCAATTTATTTAACAATTTGCTTCATCTTTTGTGCATCATATTTGCCTTGGAACTCAGGAAGGTATTTTGCTATTTGCAGCAACTACATCCCGTGTGCATTAGTCCACTTTATCAGAGAATGCACACTGCATCGATGCAAAGGTGACTGCTTTTCTCCACACTCCTGATTTCTTTGCTCAGCTCCCTCACTCAACTTCAGTCAGTTCCAGGCTTTGTTCCAAATTTGCAAAGACTTTCATGAAGCAAACAGTACTCAATATAGAAATCTGACATAGAAGTGGATAAATTGTTGATGGAAGGAATTATTGGGGAGAGAAAATTGCTCTTTTACTGTCAGCTTATCAGACAGCTAGTTTGATTTCTCCTTGAAATGCCAGGGGAAGATATGGAAAGAAATAATTTTATATTGGATTCTGTGCAGGAATTTATTCACTTGCCTGAGTGATCTTTTTCCAAATATTTAAACTACTTCGCAGAGACCAAGTACAGACAAAATAGGTTCCGAGTCCAGGGTTCACTTCACGTGCAAGATTTTGGATGTTTTACATCTATATTAAAGCTCTATTTCTTCTATGAAAGCTAAATTTGCTAAAAATAGCTGTAACCCCACTTGTAACGCAACCTCAAAGTCAACTTTATATGTCTCATTTTAAATATATACATTTTGGTAAGTTAGATGAAGGTCATTTTGCAATTAGTTCATCAACAAGCAAACGTTACAATTCATGTCTATCATCTCGTTTCCTTTCACTATCAAAGGACACTCAGTATTTGCATGACTAGAACGACAATTTAGAAAAACTTTTCCTGCTACTATACACCAAAAATGTTTCTGTACCTATACATTAAAAACTTTTTTTAAATAAAAAATTAGCAACCACATTTAAACCAATAAACAAGAGCAATTTAGTTTGCTTGGATTGCTTGGAATCCCATATGCTGACCTCATTCATTCTATCTCATTTTGCTTCAATTAAATAAAAAAAGGGAAAAAAGATCTACTATTAACTTTGATATGAGACACGTGTTTAATAAAAACGAATGGAGAAAGACAGGGCAGTGAACAAAGCAGGTACAAAATACTGTTTCCAATACTGTTATCGAATACAATCCACACAGCTGCATTTCTTAGACTGCAACATTATTCCTGGCTATGCCACATTTTGGAGAATGCAATTTTGACAAACACAGAAATTATGGCTAGGACAGAGCAACAACAGCTGCACAAATAATTGAATTAATAGGGTTCAATAATGTCCAATTCCTAATTTATATAACAGCTAAAATTTATAATAAATGGGCTGGTTTTGTTTTTGAAAAGCTTAAAACCTTTCTATTGACTGCCCATTTCTGTTTACCCATTAACAGATTTCTGAATTATTTTTTTTAGGAAGAACACGTGTTCTTATAGTTTCAGAGAACACATTTCAGAGACCTAGGTAGGAACTGGTGAAGAAAGACTACTCAGATAAGTAACATTCACACATGACTGATAAAAGCATCTTAGTTTATAGAACTTTTGCCAGTTTTGTTCACTAAAAACAACTAATACCCAAAAACCCCACAACAGTTTATTTTGCTCTCATTTTTTCTAAGTAAACAAAACTTTCTTGACACCGCAATAAATTTTTCCTCTTGATTCTAACATGAACTCAGCACTGATGCAAAATTCTTCAAGATGTATTTTTCCATTAATTGATACATAGATTGTTACATCCACTACATGACTCTTTGTGATTCCAATTTCTATATATGATTTTGATGTGATGTAGTTTTCTGTAAGCAATTGTAGTCTGAAGAGACATGTAAAACATGCTTTGAGGTTTAGATACATAAAGTCAACATGTAGGTTGAGTGATTTAGCTTCCGAAAGTGAAGATGCTATTTATGGACAGGAAGAAGGGAAATCTATTTCTACTCTGCTGACACTATTGGTCAGCTTTTACTGCACAAAGTTTCCCATACTCCTGCAGGAGGACTCCTCTCGAGCTCCACTAGAGCCCCAAAGGCTCTGAATACCTTCCCCACCATCCCCACCTTGAAGCCAGCCAGACAAACACTCCAATTCAGAAATAGTGTCAAAACCTTCCAGCTCAAATACAGTCATCCTTTTGACAAATAACCCCTGGCAATAGTTTAATACAAAGGACTTAAATGCATTCTCACATCTCTACCTACTAGCCACTCCTTGGGCAAAGAACAAATTTAACACTTGCTGCCTGGCATTAAACGCACAACAAATTACTAGATACTCTAGATAAAAAGTGTAGCTAGACCTATGTGCTTGTAACATATTAAGTCCAATTTTCCTTCCAAGAACCTTTTTCAGAAAAATATTATCAAAAGTTACAGATTCACAAAGCATTTACAGAACATCCGTAATTCAGTAGCAAGCTTTTATCCCACCACTTTCTTTCTGACAAATACAGTTCTTCCAAGGCGCTCTATTTCTCTTTAAAAGTCTTGAGACAAAGAACAACTTCCCTAATGAAAATATTTGAGACTACTTACCTTGTGGCTTTGGATTTGAAGCTGAACGCGGGGACTGTTTGACTGGCACACTTCCATTTATTCCCTGAGCCGCTTCATTGTGTACATTCTGCTCAAGTAGCCTGGTTGTGGCACCCACTGTACAGGATCTAGACAATATTAAAGACTTTGGACAGATGCTGCTGCCTGAAAAACAAATACATACAACAAAACAAGCATTAGAAACAGGATTAAATGTAAGGTAGAATGACTATAAACACTTCTCTACAGAGAAAATTAGAATATTCATCTCCCTTTAAGAGCATCTCATCCTAAAAACATGTTTTATCTTTTGCTGAAATTTGTTATGTTTAAACCTTGAGGATCTGTATATTTAAAAAAAAATACTTCTGCCATGACTAGCCTAAACTCTTCTATAGAAAGACTACAATCCCTAACACACTTTTTTCTATCTGAATTGTCAATGTGATTGTTCAATAGAAGAACAACAGAAAGACTGGCATTTTTGTTCAGCCATTCTATTTCTGTATTATAAGTGATCACTAAATGTTACATGTTCAAATAGTTTATTTTATTATGGAAGGTATCATCCAAAAATTAACTAAATGAATCACAACTTTTTTGTAGGAAGCAAGTACTGAAAAAAAATCAAAGCACAAAGCCAGCTGACCCTTCCATTTTGTTTCTTCATAGCAGAATGGAATTTATGTTGATTAAGAGGATCAATTAGTAATTGGTAGACTAATTACTAATTGATCTTCTTAATCAATGTAAATTACTATTAGCTTACCAAAGCTATTGATAAGAAAGCTGCAAGAAAATACGAAGCAAAGTATATTTAAAACAATGGAAACCGTAATTAAAGTGCTTACTAGAACGTGATTACACGAGCCTAAACCATGCGCTTTTGGTTTGGGGTGTGAAAGCAATTGGTTCTGTAAACACAATCAAAAACTTGAAATAATATGAAGGTCATTGAGATCTCATTTAAGTCAATATTCCTTCATCTCTGAATCCAAAATATGCATGATTTTTATGGGAAAGAGTAAGGGAGAGGAGGAAAACCCATTTATCATTTATTGTGATGCTGCCACATATTTTCATTTTTTTCATTTTTAACAAATTGATAAGGGTAGAGTTTAGATAGTTTAATTTGTTGTTACTATTGCCATTACCTTTGCTTACTTGTATTAGTAGAAATGCAAGCATAAGTGGGTTTTTATTTGTGTGTTTCCAAAAAAAAGCAAATCCAAAACCCACTCAACCATTACATAAGGTGATCCTCTGATGTATTCTAAACAACACTTGGTCTGCAGAGTCTGGACCCTCTGATCTAATCTATCACAAAATGCATTATATCAAGCCACTTCTGCCAGCAGCCAAGCCTGCTCTTAGAACAGCAGTGGAAAGAGGCACCATAGCTACGCTCAACCAACTACTGCTTAAGGATGCTTCAACATGTAGATTCCAACAGTATTTTTGAGTATTTATGCTTTATTTCCTTTTAAACACTGAAGTAGCCCTACACCAAGAAGCTGCCTTTACAGATATGGAGACTTGCAGAGACCATGCTGAAGTCAACAACCCACACTATGAAAGTGCCAGTACTCGGATCACAACACATGCAAGACACCCACGGCTATGACATGGCACCTTTCCCTCTTCCATTTCATTCAGTTAACAAGGGATCTCACAAGTCATAATGGTGGCTGGTCCCAGAACGATGTGGATAATCTAATGAGGTCAACCACGTTTGGAACCTTCTCAGATATTTGGGATGTTAGGCAGAAATTCCTTAGTTCCATTTCCTTGGGTATCACTCCATACACAAAAAGCTGTATTGTATTACAGCAGTGGGAGCTCTGTCCCACACTATTCCTTGGTGCCTATAGAAGGCCCTTAAGTGCCATTTCTGTCTCTGCTATGGAGGTGGGAGTACTTGGCACTGGTGAGACCTCACCTCAAGTACTGTGTCCACTTTTGGGCCCCTTACCACAAAAAAAACCATTGAGGTGCTGGAGCGGGTCCAGAGAAGGGCAACAAAGCTGGTGAGGGGTCTGGAGAGTAAGTCTTATGAGGAGCGGTTGAGGGAGCTGGAGCTGTTTAGTCTGAGGAAGAGAAGGCTGAGGGGAGACCTCATCATGCTTTATATATGTAGAGAGTCTCGTCCTTCAAGTCATAGGAGATAGGACAAGGGGCAATGGTCTCAGGTTGCGCCACAGGAGGTTTAGATTGGATATTAGGAAACATTTCTTCATGGAGAGTGTTATCGGACATTGGAATGGGCTGCCCAGGGAAGTGGTTAAGGCACCATCCCTGGAGGTGTGCAAAAGACGGGTTGACATAGTCCTTAGGAATATGGTTTAGTGATTTTTGTCAGAGCTAGGTTGATGGTTGGACTAGATGATCTTTAAGGTCCCTTCAACCTAGACAATTCTATGATTCTACTGAAGGCTCTCAGACAGACCAAGGTGATGCTACAGGAGGTTGTACCAGCAAGTTTTCCTTGTATCCACCAAAGGGCCAATAGGCTGAATTTCTCTCTCCTACAGAATCCTATACCATAATGCAGCAGTTTACACTCCAATTGGGGAACCCCCAATTCAGAAACAAATTTAAGAAAGAGTAACTCCTGCAGGATCCATACCATGCACAAGTCAGGTACGCAACTGCACATAATTTATAGATCTACATTCAGATCACTCTTACAACTTTGCAATGAGGGTGACGTTGTGAAGTCTTAGAGCTTTCTGGAAACTATTTTGGCTGCAGATTCGACCAGCTAACACACTTCAAGATCTCCAGTTGCCCAACTGCAGCTCAGTAAGGGGCACTGCTGCTGTCAGCTGCTCAGGCTGATGGCCAGAGTACCATCAAAACAGTACCTCATTATTTACTAAAAGGAAAAAAGGTACTGCCATGGTCAGAATAAGAATTTTACACACGCAACTTTATCAAGGCAATTACTCCTGTTTAGTGTTATCACTCACGATCGCCTTAAGCCGAGGCAGATACAGAGCTGCTGCTGAGAACCGGGCAGCTCTGTGGTCTGCCACTCCTCCTCCCTCCTCCTCACCATCTGCACCAGCTTCTGCTTCTGGCCACAAGCAACAGAAAAGATTGCTTCTCTCTAGCGGGATCTTTTGCAACTGCTTAAAGGAAAAGAAAAGCTCCAAGAGGCATTCAGACCCAAGACATGCTCTGGCTTCACACACGTTAACAACTCAGCACAAGGAAGGTGCAGGGAAACAGACTGTCTTCAAATTCATTATTGCTGTACAAGCCATTACACAAATTACTCATCCTGCCTGGAAGCCATATTTCCTGGAGATGGACATACTATAGAAATTTAACCTGTATTTCAAACTAGTCATTCTGTTAATCGTGTCACATCCTCAAGTCACGTGTTTTGAAGAATAAAGTAGCCACATCAGGACGAACTACCTTCTTCACGTGGAATGGAATGGAATGGAAATCTAGCCACACCATACTTCTATACACAATTAAGTAGTCAAATTCTCTGGATAAAAAGCATCCTTTTTAACATCCCTAGAAATCTGGGATTTGGTCTTGGTTTCTAGCCAGTGAACGATTATTACCTTCCAGGTAAACTAGACACAAAAACTGTGGCAGAAATACAAGTCTGTGGTGAAAATTCCAGTAAATAGTGTTTTGTATGCAAGTGTATTAAAACAAAAGCACAAAACAGGTAATTTCCAGCACATTACAAAAACACCAAATATTTGCCTAACGATCAGCAGCATGCATTTCAGTAGGGCTGCTCAATTCTGTTTGTTTACTTAAGTGGTAACACGGTCCAGGCTTTTAGAAATACAGTTCTTTCCTTGTAAGTATATCTTAAAATCCTATTATATGTGCAAAAAGTCAGACTGCCATGCTGCAAAAACCTGCAGCTTTTACTGAGCCAAAAGTAGATTCCCATTGTGATTATTTCTGACCTGATTAAAGAAATGGTTGCATATTACTGCTATTCCTATGCATTATAATAACTGAGAAATATTACTTGAAGTCAGAAATGCAGTGAGCAACAAAATACTACCAGCCAATTACTGCATTCACTAGTACACGATTAATACCAGCTCTTATAATTGAGGATGATTAAATACACTGGAGAGAAGGGTTGGGAAAGATTTAAAAAAAATATATATATGTATATAAACTAGGGGCAGGCAAGGATGTAAGAGAGAAAGTGGAGGTAATAAATAACTAAAAGAAAAGAGAAATAAACACTGTAAATTTCATAAGCACTTAATTATTTTTCTTATCTGCAAGGAAATGAGAAGCTAGAATGCTTGCAAACATGCTTGCATCTGCAAGAATATCTGAAGCTAGTGGAAGTGGAAGCATTATCTGTTTTGTCAAAGCATTCTAATTAGAAATAACTTGGAGCCATGAACATTTAGACAAACATAATCAGCCAGCTTGAAATGCCAGTAACTGAAAAAATGGCTTATTTATATTCACAAAAAGTTAAACTGATGTTTTAGTACTGGATAGGTCCTCCATCAGCTCAGCAGTTCCAGAAGCTTCATGAAGATAACCTCAACACCGTCAGGTCTTCTGTTTTATTTATTTCCAGCCCTGCTTACAGTATGTAATGTGTCCAAACTTTTACAGTATTGTCTAATTTTTACTGACATTGTGATCCCACTCTCAATCGTACATTCTGAATGAAAGAAATGCAGCATTTCTGGATGTAAAAAAAGCCTATGGGAAAAGGGTTATTTTCTTGTGACTTCCAGGAAGCAAAATTTAAGTCTTAATGTTCTGTAGCTATGTGTGCTCAGTGCATTATGGCCCAAGAGCAGCTGCCGTAATGGTCATGGTCTTGACATCCTACTGCTAGCTCTTTTCACGTAAGATCAATGCAAAGCTTCACCCTTCCTACTCATCCCTGGACATAGGCCAGGAGGTTCAGCTAATAAGTCTATCTACCAAAGCATGAATGCAGCCACAGTAACCTAACCATACAACCTCCTGATCAATTCAGGAGAGCATTAAGTAGCAGTGAAACTACACAAAACTGTATCAGCCCACCCACTTACCAAACACTACAAGAGATGGAACAAGGGCAGGACAAGTGTCTGTAGCTTCCCGAGTGCTAACTAGAAGGCAGAAAGTGGCCTCTTGTCCAGGCAGTTACAACACATGATTTGTTGAGGCCCAAGCAGGAAATCTAGTAAATCAGGTGATGGATTTTGCCCAGTAGCATCCAAACTTTTTACAAAATAGTGTCCAAATCTGCCCTAAAAAATTGAGTTTCTAGTAACTTGGTAGCACCTCTCAAAACAGGTTTGTCCTGGTTTGAGAAGAACTGACATGTTACTAAGAGGTTACTGTTGGACACCTAAACACAGTTTAAGAGTAATTGCCTGGATTAAGCCAAAACTATCTGAAAATTAGCAATATGGAGGAAGAGAGTAGGAAGTCTGGAGGTCTGAGTTTCTCTCATGGAAAAAAAAAAACAAAACAAGCTTCCTCCAAATTCTATTAAACGCTAGCCTCTCAAGTTAATTACAGTTGTGTTTTAGTATCTTTTCCCCTCTCCTGTCACAGTGGTAACAGCGTTGTGAATGCTTTGCAGCTGCGGAGTGGTACAAGAACTTCGTATTGAAATTCTGTTCTGTGCAGATGAGCTCTAAAGATTAAACATCAGGCCAGCCTTTACTGTGGTGAGCCACTGCTGAAATACTGCAAACACTTGACAACCCAGTGCTGTACAAAGAGAAAAAATAACTTTTGTTGAAGTCAGGAGAGCTGTTTTGCTGAAGAAATTTGTTTTCTTTCTGCAAGAAGGTCCTGGCAATAAAATAAAAGGCAAATATCAGAAGGTTTAGAATTATCTTTGAAGAGAGGAATCTTGGCGAAATATAGGACACAGATCAGGTTCTATTAAAGGATCAGTTCGAATACATACGCTAGCAAAATGCAAAAATGCAGGGTTTTTTTGCAAAGCTATTTTCCAGACACAGGCAAAAAATATTTTAATTTCAACAGAAGAAGGTAGACCACATTCTGAGAAAAATGAAGATGTAAAACATACAAGGCTATTATTTCTCCCTGCATGGGAACGTTTCTAAGATTACCAAACAAATATTACCCTCCCTTTCATAGCATTTACTGCATGGAGTAAATAAATCTTCACGTAAATAGGGCTGGTATAAATTGTAGGTTGCAAAAAGAGTATTGATACTGCTCTTGTTCAATGGCCTCACAACATTTGATGGTGAAGTTAAACAGATGAAACAATAACAAACTTAAAACAGGCAGGCAAAACACTTGCTACACAATACTCACTAAGAACCAGAAAATATTTAAATTCTTGGTAGATATACTACCTTACACACTAATGCAGAGCAGAGGTTTCCAAATTTTGGTATGGATAACACAGAGTATGTGAACAATTTGCAATAACACACAGAACAGTAAAACAGAAGTGGAACCGAAACAAACTTTCAGCAAGTTTAACTGTACACAACACAAAAGATATTTTAAGAGGAGAAACAACTTTGACTTTTGAAATAATTTCATTTCTAATAAATTAAGGTGGGCTTTGCAGAGTGTCAGTGATAGAATCCAATTCAAAGTAGATACGGACCCCTATCTGCTTGGTTAAAGATGAGACATCCCTGCACTGGTTTGGTTTGTGGGTATTCATGAGACTCAAGCATTCAATGCTGCTGTTGGTATGTTTTGTCAAGCTTTTTAGTTGTTCTGATTGGAAGAAACCATGCATCTTTCCCACAGTAACTTTCATTTTTAGACCAAAACAGAGCTTATAGTAACTGCTTCTGAAGAGCTACAGTTTGCCAAGTTACCAGCTACGGATGCCATCCCATTTAAATAGGTTACGTGCTCCAAGATTGTGAAGTCTGAGCTTTAAAAGGAAGCACTAAAATATTAACAAAATAAGATTTAACATCAATAATCTCCCCATCTCAGCCTCAGTGTACTGTCTATTACACAAAGTAACGGACTGGATGATAAATTCTACATTCCTTCCAAACATCCTGCCAACTCTGGCTACAGCAGGAAGACTCGGAGTGCTTTAGTCTGCTGTTCTGTCTGGCTGTGATCTTTGTTCTTTTGGCTCTGATCTAATAGTCATTTCCATGCAGGCAGGCCTGTGCATCTGCTGTGAGTCTTAGTAAAATGAATAAGTCAGCAATTAATGGGATTATCTTTCAACATTTGTCTAAATTTTGCATTAGCACAATAATACACCGTGAACTGCTGGTGCTGTTCCAATTAAAAAAAAGAAAAAAAAGCACCGTACAGGACATCAAGTGTCTTTTTTCCCAGACTGAGTGCAAAAACCTATTTCTTTAGAAATAATTATGGTTTCTACATGTAAAATGCACTCAATACAGTATGCTCCTCATCAGAGAAGGCACAATCTAGAATATGGAGATGGAACATGAAGAACATGAGAACTTTATAATCTCGGAGCAAGTAACCTATTTAAACGTGATGGTGTCCATAGCTGGTAACTTGGCAAACTGTAGCTCTTCAGAAGCAGTTACTAAACTACTGCTAAAAGTCTGCTAAAACAGACTGTTTCAGGCTAAAACTGAAAGTTACTGTGGGAAAGATGCATGGTTTCTTCCAACCAGAACAACTAAAAAGCAAGTCAAAAAAGACCCCACATGTTGAAGGTTTTTTAAGTCAAAGGTAATCTGATAGAAGTCTAAGTAGTATGCACTATGAATGTTAACTGCTCATGTAAAATAAAACAGAAAAAGTGATCAGCTTTTTAAAACTCTATTAAAAAGGCACAGTTTTGAGTCTTCTGAGAACAAGGTCCCCTGCAGTCACCATCCTTTACATCTTCCCCTGCTGGACCACTGCTTTCATACTGTCACCTGCAGTCTAGCAGAGTCCCCTGCCCTCTAATCGCCCAGTTTTTGGAGACTGCCAGTGGCAAAAATCAGTGTTGAGGCACCTTGGGGATAGCAGAGCTGGGGGGTTACTGATGACTGCAGGGATGGAATTACAGAGCACCACTCATGAGACAGGTTGTGGAGGCTGCAAGTCACAGAGATAAAGTGTGACAACCTTACTTCTGGCCACTGCTGCCGGGGTTTCCTACTCCTGTCTCTTGCCCCATCATAGGGAGGGCAGGCAGAAAGCATTCAGGCCTTGCAGCTTCTCCAGAAACCTGCCACTGCTGTTCCCCCTCCACAGGGCATCAGGGCCATTAGAAAGAACAGACATAACTACCCAGCTTGGTGGCTAAAGCACGTTGGCATCTCCCTTGGCTGGAAACCACCTTTTTGGAATAGGCTGCCAATGTGCAGCTTGTGGTTTGAAAGTAGTAGCTTATGACTGAGGTCCTCTGCCAAAAACACAGCATCTCTTACACTGAGGTTCTCATGAGTCACCTAGACTCATACACAAGGGGACAACGGCTTTGCCGATAATGGTTATTCATCAACTATTTATTGAATAATGGAGGTTTCTTATATGAATAGAGGTGAACAACAGTCGTGCCACATCTCCAGAAAGACATACGATTGAAGAGAAAGGTCCGAGTATGAGTTTGGTTTAAAGGAACTAACAACTGCTTTTTCACACACTTAGTTCCTCTATTACAAAACACTCTCTCAAACCCTTGTTTTCACTTTGGTCCTTGAATATGTATTACAAAGACAAAAATCTAAAGCAAAAATACAAAACGGTGTTCTTTACCCTGTAGAGACTTGTCATGACTTGTCTTTGTAAAATAATGTCTGTATCTCTTTCAACAGTTTTAGACAGAATTCTTTCTTTATTTTTTTTAAGCCTATCCACAAGACTTAAGGATGACCACAGTTCCTGAGCTTACAAGCTATGTACAATGAGCTTCATGTAGTCAAGAACTACATGGTTACCACAAAAAAAAAACCACACCTAAAAAAAAACCCCCAAAAACAAAACCTGAAAAAAGAAAATGTGTACACTAAGTAGCAGCAGCTTCTTACTCGTAAGGCAGTAGAAATTGATCCCGTAGCCAAAGTCAACTATCCTCCTGTTACTATCTCATTCCTACACCATTTTCCTCCTTGTCAGCACAGCTTTTTGACAGTGCCACAACACATGATAGCAACTTTCAGCTCAAGAACTGCTTCACATATGGCAGCATTTCACAAAGTCATGGGAGCCTCCTGACTAGGTAGGTCAGCCTCTTCCCCTGTCAGGGGAACATCAGCGAGTCCTATATCCGAGGGTCATTTCCTCCCCGACCCACCCTGCGAGCTCTTCACAGCTTCCTACGCATTTGACGACAGAAGGGGTTCAGCGAGGTTTGCGTGGCTTTTCTTCAGCTCCTACTACATTAATAGCAGCTTTGATTACAAACACTAGCAAGAGAAAACATGAACAGGATGCACCTCCACCGAATCTTCACCAAACTATTTTTTCCTTTTAGCTTTCTGTGTTGAGCTGCACGAGGTGAGAAATGTCCCTTCAACTATTATTTTACTGAACACTGAATTTTTAACCCCACTGAATTTTCAATTGACATCAGCACATTCATTTTGCAGAGATAGCAATCATCATTTTCTAAATGCCCTGAGCTCCTATTTAATAAATAAGACACCCTATTTGTATAAGCAAACTCAGCAAACACAGAAGAATCACTTGACTGAGCAAGGGTTGTGGTACCGAGCCCTTTGTGTTTCTTTTGCTTCATTTGTCAAGTCTTAAGATAATTTATTTTCTTCCTGTTATCATATATAAGATAACCATGCGCACTGGGCAAGAGTGTCTAAAATTTCACATTAAGGAAAGTACATGCACTACTGAGGTCATGTGAGGGGAAAAAAAATGCAGTTGATTGTATCTCTCACAAATTCTTGGACTGATTAAAGATGGTCTATTAACTATATACTATATATACTTCCTATGCAAGTGCAGTGACACCTCAGGGAATGACAAGAAGTCCTGCTCTTCTTAACTGATAAGCCATTATGAAATAAGCGTGTTTAGATTTTTAGACAAATACTAAAAGGCTTTATAAAAAAAAACATTGACAAATTTGATCTAACTAGAAATTTTACCATTTTGCTCATTATACATGGCTCCAGAAGACTTCTCTAACAAGTCAGTCACTGAAATTTTAATCTTCTACTCTACCCAGTTATCTGTGCACTTATTTCCTATTCATCTCAACTTGGAGCTATTCTAGAAAACATCCATATGCTTTGAGATATGAAATCGGCTACTTCTGGTGGTAAAAGGACTGCTAAGAGAAAGCATTTTTATAAACAGGATGGGAAAAAAAAAAATCAACAAAACACCAAACCAAAAAAGCCCCACAGACTCAAAGTGTGTGTGTGTGGTGGAAATAACTAATTACAGAACTCTGAAACTGTAACTGTTCTATTATTTCAGAAGATGTGCACAGAGGTTGTATAAATATACACACCGAGAGCATTCAAGTAACTTTAAGATAAAAATAACATAGTATCTCCAAAATGCACAAGAGCCAAAGATCCGAACCGAAGTCAATTATTCAATACGAGCCAATAAAATTATCACTGATAGATGGATACTGCTTCCCACATCCAACTGCTGAGGCAGTCCGTGTGTCCAGCCAGCATCTGACACCCTGAAGCCTATCCAGCAGCCAGCTGTCACGGACACGAGTCATTCTGCCCACTCCCCTCCCTCCTCCCACCGCTTTGTGTGCATCAGTGCTGGCATGCACTTAGCTCCAGGATGCAGGCCGGGAAAGTTAAGCCATCAGAAACATAACCTTGCCAAAAAAAAAAAAAAAAACCCAACCAAAAATCCAAAAAACAAAAAATAACCAAAAAACACACCCAAAACAGCCAGCTTCACGCATTCTTTCACCTTAGATGCTCCGGAGCTTGGCCAAAGACGCAAATTTAGTGATGGGGAAAAGAAGAACTGACTCCCTTTCCAGAAACAAGCAGTCAGTAGATAATATTAATTCTGTTGAATCTCATCTCAACAGAGATGGAGCAAATAGTAGGGGGGGGAAGGGGAATAGTAACCAAAAAAACCTCTTCTCTAAAAAAATGTGTGGCTTGAGAATTAAAGTAATACACCCTAATTATGGAACAGGCTGCAGGGTATTAACGGCACAATAGCATCACAACAGGCTTCCCAACACTACTCCGTGTCATTTGAAAGATTACAAGGAAATATAAAATTATGAACTTGATAATGAACAAAGCGTGGGTGGAGAGGAACACAGGGTTGCTGTGCGGTGCAGCTGTGCGGCGCTCCGGCTGCTCGGTGGCAAATGCCTTTCTTCCCCCAAGCCAGGGGCAGGCAGCCCACTGTCAGGCTCCCCAGGCACTTCAGTCTCCCTGCCAAGCAATTAACCACCATCATCTACGAAACACAGAAAAACAAGCAGCTTCCTGGGAATGCTCACTGCACCAAAACAGAAATATAAAGAACCCAAAGCTGGATAATTCACAAGAATTCAAGTGCTTCCTGCTTTTGACCTGGTTGGAAAAAGGAAAAAAAAAAAAAAAAAAAAGGAAGAATAGAAGAATAGCCACAAAAAGCCTGGTTTAAGTACATTTAGGGCCTTCCTGTGAAATCATTCAAGATAGACCTTCCTTGTTGCAGGCTTTTTAAAGCCTACCATAATTATGCTGGCTTTTACGTGGTCCCTTGTCGATGTGGAACAAGAGAAAGAGATCACCATTTCACAGTAACTCATCAGTTCATAAGCATCCTTACAGAAGGAAGTCAAATGCAAGTTGCCTGGAATCCAAATGGGGAAAAAATCCTTTAGCTTTAAATTGCCAGAGATGACCACTGTCCCGCTGGCCACAGCATTCACCCAATATTAACAGGCACATCTTGAACATTATACAGCTTGAAACAGCTTCACATTTCATAAAGTGGCCAAGAGATACAAATTCAGAACAATTTTACTTTTTTAGTCCTCTCTCCTCTGTTTTCCAGACCCCTATTTATAATATACTTTTTTAAAAGAGAAAAAAAGAGAACATAACTGTATAATGACTTTAAAATGTCATTTCATAAAACTTCTAAGCTGGAGAATTAAAATATTTTGATGATGTGGACTTGGATAAGTATTTACCATACTGTTCCAAAAACTTCTATAGTTTGTTTGGTTATTTTTTTGATAGAGAACTAATTTTTGTACTAGCTCAAGTTTTGTCCAACACATCTGAAGGATGTGCATCCTTTCACTCCGCAAGAACATTTTGAAAATGAAAACAGCTGAAGGACCCAAAAAAGGCTGCTCAAAGCCAAACCACAGCTACCCCAGACAGAATGAGACAGCCCCCCTCTGAGAACAGAGAGTTTTATCCCCTCCATCCCTCTACATCCCCGTAGCTCCCACTGCTCACTTCTTACCAGCTCTGAGACTCCTTGGGTTTCTCTCTAGGCCAGTGTAACCCCAGCAGGCAAGCAGACACTGGTTATATCCCAGGAGTTTGGTGCCGTGTGAGCGAGCCGAGTTGGCTCCTGGATGAAACCAAAAAAGTCTGGAAAAATCCCAGGGAGGGACTGGGCAGCCTTTTGGCAGCAGCTGCCCACTGGATCACTTGAGCCGTTCACAGAACTGCAGCCCAACAAAATGCTGCTGACTCCTATGCAATATTTACTGTTTTCCTTAGAGCCTCAGTTTTTGGCATCAGAAGAAAGAGTACAAAAATATTCATTTAAAAAAAGCCAATGGCTTGCATGTTGGGGAAGAAAGTTTTCCAAAACAAAGAGCAAGTAAAACGTAAGAAATTACTCTTATAACATTTGTTTAAGGCTAAACATTTAATTTCTTTTATAATACAAGGTTTGGTGATACTCCAATCCCTCTTGACCTTGCATGACCTAACCTAGTTGTTGCCCCTGGTGTTAAATATTTTACAGCAATCTAAAGGAAAGATTGTGTTTCCTAACTACCTACTCTTCTCAAGGTCAAGCAGTAAGGAACACTCTGGCACTAAATTTCCAAATCCTTAACTTTAAAGGAATTTAATTCTTTTGTTTTAGAATTATCATAAACCCAGGGGGGCAGGGGAGGGGTGGAAGCAGAGAGAGAGGAAGAGGAGCACTCAGCAACTATTTTGAGTTTTAGTAAAGACCTCAACAAATTCATTTGGTTTACAAGCATTGACGCAAACCATTAGATTGTGTCTCTCTTTTTATATAGCACCTACCACATAGAAGACTAACATAAGGCTTAGGTGCTGTAGTCAAAAAGCAAAATGTAGCAACGGTACTAATGAAAACCACTTATTTCTCTCTTGACTTCTGGGTCACAATATCATTGAGCCTTTCAAAATGACATTGCTTGAAATCAGTTTTTCAGTGAAGTTCTCACCCTGTAGTGAATGTACTACTAAAACCAAAAAAAGTATATCATAGAATCATCGAATGGTTTGGATTGGAAGGACCTTAGAGATCATCTCGTTCCAACCCCCCTGCCATGGGCAGGGACACCTCCCACCAGACCAAGTTGCTCCATCCAGTCTGGTCTTGAACACCTCCAGGGATGGGGCATCCACAGCTTCCCTGGGCAACCTGTTCCAGTGTCTCACCACCCTCACAGGAAAGAATTTCTTTCTGATATCTAATCTAAATCTCCCCTCTTCCAAGTTAAAACTGTTGCCCCTTGTCCTGTCTCTACACTTCCTGACAAAGAGTCCCTCTCCAGCTCTCCTGTAGGCTCCCTTTAGATATTGAAAGGCTGTTATAAGGTCTCCCTGGAGCCTCCTCTTCTCCAGGCTGAACAACGCCAGCTCTCTCAGTCTGTCCTCATAGGGAAGGTGATCCATCCCTCCATCTCTATATATAATTCTATTAAGTTCCAGTCTTCAAAAATATCAAAACTTCAGAAAAGGCCATTCTATGTGTTTTCCATATGTGTCATGGGCCTTTAGTACTTAGAAAAACTGCTTTGCTCTGGCACCTGGACATACTCTCAACTGAATGTCACGATAGCGATGAATAAACTCCCTATGAAATTATACCCTCCTATAGGCACTGTCCCTTCAGCTGGGGTGTTCCCCTCTCCTATAGGCACTGTCCCTTCAGCTGGGGTGTTCCCCTCTCACCCAGTCCCAGCAGTCAGAACTGGGAGGACTTCTTTCCGTTTCAGATCAGAAGTGCTTCAGAAAGTGGCTGAGAAAGCAGTCACGGCTTCTCTCAGATACTATTGAAGAGTGTCAAGGGATATTTGTCCACTCGATTTCAAACCCACCCAGACTGAACCCACACTTGCTGTCACCTTTTCTACGCAGACCATCTACATCCTTAGGTCTCCTGACATCATTTTGAAAAAGTGACATTAGGAGGTATCTATATACTATTCCACAGGCTTCTAGAAGCTCACCTCTTCTAGCCCTTCAATCCAGGTCTTTACAACACAGTCCACTCCTGCCTGAACTGCTTTCATAGAACTTCTAACTCACATCTGGGTAAATACACTGCCTGGATAGTACCATGATAGTATGGCAGTGTAACCTATGCCACCTTAAAGCACATACAAATATATTTGTACCCCACGTGTTTGATCTCTCTAAAAAAAAAAAAAGATAACAGCTTCACCAATGTATTTGACAGACTGCTCTGTTGTATGTAAGCATACTGGAGGCCTCTGCAAACGGAAATAATCCAAAGTAAGCCAAGGGGCAAGAGGGAAGACGAGTTATAATACCAAAAATAGTAGTTGTGACACCACATTGAGCTTCCTGAAAATCCATGAGGGTTTTATGCTACATTTACAGGAAAAGAGTATGTATTACAGACCCTATAAAACAGTTCTTAAGAACTACATCTGTGGAAAAAAAATAAATACATAATTCCTACATCCACATGAGGATTCTTCTGAGGATGTAGAAAAATGACACACAAATAGTGGGAGGAAAGGTGCTATTCCCACTCTGTTGGTTATCAAAATCTAAAGGGAGAAGAGCTATTTCAAATTTGATCATAAAATAGATAAGGAGCCAACAGAATGATTTTTAAAGAAGCATTCTTTGTGCCAAAGAAAAATAAGATACCTACAAGTACTGAAATCAGGAGAGCTGAGGTAGAGGTATTTGCATGTATCTACTCCAAGCATCTCTAGAATCTCTCAGATTCACTCAGCCAGTGACTCCCTTACCTCTATTTAGTCTCAGAGGACCAGAATTCTGAACCCAAACCTTCTGCAGACCTGTTTCACCTATCTCTCTGTGGGAAGCTTAATTCAGAATATTTACTGTTAGGGTTGGTTTATGGCTTTTAACTTACCCTAAGTTGAACTTTTCTCAGAATTGAAAAATACACTCACAATTAAAGCAGTATTTTCAATAGCATTCTTAAAAATTAAGTTACAAGTATATTTGAAATTGAAAAAAAATCCAAACCTTTTACTGTGTGGCGCAATAAAAGAAAGCATTCTTTTAATGTACAGAATTGGCTTCCAGAATTAATGTAGAGTAAGCATCAGTTAAGCAGATTATTGGGGCATTATACGTGATGAGCTGAGTGTAAGTCAGAAGGGTACACCTACTTCCTAAAACAATGAGAGGTAAAATTCTTAAAGCCAATACTGAATTATAGAAGCATCCTGTAGAAACCTTGCAGCTATGAACAGGTCTCGATGAATCTGGCAAATGAGCCAGGAGCAGACAACACTTATGAATAAAACTGACTTGCTTTTAAGAAAGTTGCAAGCTTTCTCGTGAAAGCAGCAGCAAAAAGAGCCAAAAGTAGCGGAGTTCTCAGTGTGGCAGATGAATCAGGCAAGCGGTTCAAGAGATTGCAAGCTCATTTACTGAGAACAGGAGGAAAAGCCACCAGAGCATTCCAGCTGTATTGCATCACCAGGCAGCTGGATGCTCACCGGTTTGTTTCCTTCAAACAAAAAAGTTTAACTCTTAGTGTCCCAGGACACAAACGCGTCCCAAGTCTTGAAGAGTAGAAAGTTTAACAGAAGCATCACGTCCAGTCTTACCTGGTTCAGAAGACATTGTTTATAAATATAATCCAGTACCTCCACACGAGGAATTGATTCCACAACGGTAATAATAACCCTTGACAGGCTCACATATATAGATATCCTATTTACAAGAGCTATAAGCTGCCGGAAAGGACTCCTCACCAGATGTTCAGTATGTGCCGGCAGTTTACATGCTGGGTCTTTCATTTACACTATGCTCCTCCTCTTTGAAGGCAAGCCTGTTTTGAGAGGAAAAACGTAAGCATGCAACCCAGTCCACTTAGAGAAGAGAGCGAAGGCTGTGCACTATTAAAGAGGAAAAACAAAGAAATCAGCTTATGTAACCTACAAACTGCTGCAAAAAGCAGGAGGAGGAGGAGGAGGGGGAGGGACTACTGTAAATTGTTTTCCCTAATACCTCAGCTAGCTGCTACGGAAGTTTTGTCACTATTAATTGCATTGCTTTTTGTAATTAAAGCAGTATCAAGGTTAAAGGACAAGTTAGTAGTACGTGTCTCTGGCCAGTACTTTGTTCTCCCTTTATACTGCATGATGCTCATTTCTAATAATCTTTCTCATTGCATAATCTGTATTTAAATTTATGCCCAGAACAAAGTAAAAACAACACGCAGGATAACAAAACAGTGACCAAAAAAGTCTGATTAAAGAGCTGTTACGAAAACATCAGCTTATTTGGCGCAGAATGAAAGTCACTAAAGTAATTTCAAATCAATTGGCATAAACTAGATGTTGTGCCCCAGGGTAGAATACAAAGATATTAGAGTGAATTCTGAGCTGTAAAAATGCAAAGGTTACAGGGCAGATGCTTGCAAAACAATCTATTGTTATGAATATCTGTTTGTCACTGAGGAGACAGCTCTCTGGAATAGGGCAGCTAATTATTTCCTTTCTATTACAGATGTTGAACAGAGGAGGTTTCGCCAAAAAAAACCCAAAACAACAGTAAAAACAACTATTTGCCTCTAGTTGTTTGGGTTGTGGTTTGTTTTTTTTTTTCAAAACTTTGGTGTATTTTTCTTTTGTGATAAGCAGATGCAAATTCCACACACACAGATTTGAAATGTAAATGGAGCCCATTTTTAGCACTTTTGACTAAGATTTGCATGTGTTGGTTTTGTTTTGACATTTATTTTTAAACTGTTGGGCTAGGAAGTTGCAATTCCCCATGCTTGATACTCCTAGCAAGTACTCCCAGGCTCCTTAAAAACAAATTTTATTCACCCAGGCCATCAACGCATCATTAAAACAAAAAGTAACAACAACCGAATTCCACAATCAGGTTAAGAGAATTCCAATACATAGGTTACATTTCTATTTTGAAGTTCACCTCCATGAGTTGAGTTCAAAGCTTGCCCCCTTGCTTGGGCTTCCATGTGCAATACCTTCTACAACAGAAAACCTTCTCTCTCCAGAAAAGCCTCTGCAGAAAAGATAAATTCTCTGCTCAATTTTTCATATTTGAAAAACCCCTTTCCTCACAGTCTAGTGTTGTCCCCCTGCCAGTAAGGCTTTGTCAGCCCTCCTTCCCTCCCAGCCTGGTGTTGTCCACCTGCCAGTAAGGCTTTGTCAGCCTTCCTTCAGCCTGCTGTCCTCTTCCTAACCCAGGAAAACCACTGATGATGCCTGTCATACAACTACGTGACAGATTTTAAATTCAGGTGGGATCGGCAATAAAGTTCTCAATTTTCACACAAGCAACACAGTAGGCTGGAAAACTCTAAGACATATGGCTACAAAAATAATACAAGAAGGAATTGGTTCTGACAGTAGATACATAAATGCGAGTTACTGACCAGCGGAAGCAAAGAGATGGGGTCACATGAGGAAAAGCAAGGGCCAGTCGGGAAATCAAGTCTTCCTTTTTGAGGAAAAGTGTATCATAACGGTAATGTTACAACATCTGAGCTGCTGGACCCTGCTCTCCATCAATCCCAGCCCCAGGGGACAAGGCAGGGACAGGTGAGAGGTCAGAGCTCCGACTAGCCCTGAAAGGTCCACCACGGGCCATGCAGGCAACCAACCCCCCAGCTCACAACAGCCCAGGGAGAGTAACCACAGCTCTGCTACTACTCAAGGAGGCAGAAGGAATCTTCAAAACTTAAAGGAAACTGTGGATTTTATTTTATTTTACATCCAGAAGGAGCAACATTAAAACAAGTACAAAGATGTCTTCAAAGCCCGACTTCAACACACATGTTTCCCTCCTCCTTCTTTAAGGAAAGGTAAAAGATTAATTGCTTTATCTCTATTTGATTAGCTTGCAGACAAGGGGATTTGGAAGAGATTAGAAGTGATAAAATGAGAACATCCCATTAAGCTATTCCCCTAGTTTCATGTGAGTTTTACCCCTAACTTTGCTTACTCTAAGAGCAGAAAGGTGCAAAGTACAAAATGCACAATAAAGCTATATTGGCAACTATTAGTTGAAAACTGAACCAGAGGTACAGCTATGTCTTACCTGTCACCAGAACATGTCTGTGAACTTTAAAGAGTTAACTAAAAAATAAAGTTAGTTCGACTAAATTTATCTAAAAAGAAGAAGAGGACGCATGGAGACAACTAGTTAAATAAAACATCCTCATTAGTGGGTAATTAAAATCATACTACTATGACAAGTAGTTGTTGTCATTTAGTACAGCTATGACAGCTATTCAAACTAAAACTAGCATGTTCTTAGTCCAGAGACGTGCACAGCAGACAAGACAAGTTTACGAAAATAAGTTATTTCAAACCAAAATCATTGGCTTGTTATATGACTTCATCACTCCAGTAGTTAAAAGGTTTTATAAGTGTCTTGCAAAATAAGTATGTGGCATTTACTTTGTTCCCCACAGCTGTCCACTTTGCAACCTAAACAGCACAAGCTTCCTCTTGGTACTTTCCCTGTTTTGCAGAGAAGGGGACTCAAACTATGTACCTGACTCATTTGAATATTCTTAATGGGATGAAGCTGGAGTTGAGAAGGATGTCATGTGAGTACCAGTCCCGATAGGAAACCTGGAACTCAGCTGAACTGGGTCTTGCAGAGCTACACGGGCAGCATGCCACACTGACACACCCCCCCAGAAACAAATTAGCTCATGTGACAGTGAATCACAGCCCAGCATTCAGTAGGGCTATCTTCAGTGGGCTCCTCATTACTGCAGACTCACACCAGGAACAACGTGTTTGAAGAGGTTTCCTGAGGATGCTGCACCAGGACACGACACAAAGTTTCTGCAAGGCGTTGATGGAGAAGAAAAAAAAATAATTATTTTTGCCCCAAAGGATCAGTAACCCACACGCTGCCCTAGCACGAGCACTTCTAAATTTCAATATATCAGTGTTCTGCACCGGAAGCAACCCCCAGCTTTTTTCCCTGAGAGACCTTTAGACATCTCAATGAATCCAAGAGAGACATAAAACCACAACAACTAAAAAGGCACCTTTCACAGGGCTCACAGAAAGTAGGTGTGGTTGACTCAGAGTTACCTACTCCTCTCCCTTCTCTTGTACACCCCAGTGCTTCAAAAGCACACCAGTTTGGTCCTGGGCAAAAATGAAAGCATGCTTTTTCCTTCTCTCAAGACAATTTCTGAGGTGCTACTAGAAGTCTCTCTCAAAAGCCCAGCAATGTGAAAAGGGGTTCAGCTTGGCTCCCAGATATTCCTAGTGCAATGGGATTAGCTACTGAGACACCACACACCCTTGTCCCAAACTGACCTCTGTTTCTCTGAGACTTTCCATACACTATCCTCCTCGTGCTTCTCGGGATAGTCTAAAATCAGTAACAAGTGATTTTATGAGGGTGGCTGGTATAATCCATACCTTAAAAAAACCCAAACAAACAAGCAAACAAAATCCAAAGTACACAACTTGCCTACTACTATTCACCACAATTTTGAGAAGATACTTCTATGACAAGTTAAAAAAAAAAGTCTGAAAATTACTTGGGGTGCAGGCACACAAACAAAGGACACCTTTGTAAATGCAGTTATGCCGAAATACACTGGCCTAGGTCAAAATCTGGGAGAAAGATGCAATGGCCCAGGCACACTCAACAGAAGGTGGCCATCTCCCCCTCCTACCTACACCTTCTTGCTGTACTGAAACAATGACTATTCTCTACTTTCATCCTGAGCACTGTGCAAGAGCTCAAGCAAAGCCTACCATTGGTGCTTTGTGGTTTCTTTTCATTGTGACAGGGTACACAATGGGGGCTTCCTGCCACTACTCACCATGGGTGGACAGTAAAATTGCAGAGGCTAAATGTGGCACTGAAGTTAACAGCTTAAAAAGTCAAGTAGCCAACTACAAAGAGCTACAAATAAGAGAAACCACCACATGAATGTTCAGGAGTCTCCCTTCTCTGCCAAGGAAGAGGAGATGAAGCCCACAATGATGTGGTTAATATTAGATTTGCATTTCAGTTTAATGTTTCTGCTACAAAGATTAACATATCCCACTCCCACCATTCCTCCTTGTGTCTCTATCATGTTCCTCCCTTACAAAAACGTCCAGCCCACGATAAGCCAATGCAACCTAGCAGGTAAAGCAATCTTTTGTTTGAGGTGATCAAGCTGAATCAGTGTTTTGTACTGTGTGACAAGGTCCAGGAGGCACATGGTGAACACAGTGCAGCATAGCTCAGTACAGAGGGATGGGTCACGACTGCCCTTCCCAATGTTGTCACATAAACTCAGCTCTGACACCTCATCCAGGGACAGCAACATGGGTCAGCCCAAGGACTGCAGAGGCTGATGATGACTGAATGTAGTAGCTGTGAAGCATTCAAGGACCCTTGAATGGGTACACGGAGGATGACATTCATGCTTGGCTGCTCAATATCCTCAAGGGAGACAAGGTGAGAAAGTGCATGTGCAGTCCAAGAGCTCCCTTATGCCAAGCCAGAAGAACATCCTACTCTTCCTCTCCTTGCCTGGCACTGCAGCAAGCCAGTTCAGCTCACTAATCTGCCAGAAACACAATAATTTTCTTTTGGATTGTTCCATTATCTTAGCAGGTTGAGGTAACTCATGGGGTCAGATGAAAATCCATATCAAGAGAAGGAGAAAGTGGAAGAGGAGAACAAAACCCATCCAGGAAGCAGACCTAGTTTTTTGCTGTTCTGTTAAGCCACATCCTTCAAGCTTTGTCACGCAGGCATACGAGGAAAGGAGAAACAGCTGTGTGACAACTCAAGATTTGTAAGTATGCAATTAATAAAAAGATAGAGGAAAAAATTCTAGGTTAAGCAAATGACCACCAAATGAAAAGGAAGAAGGAAGCAAAGTGCAGGCAGAAGTGGGCTGTGCAGAAACGGGGTTTAGGAATGGGTATGCAGGACTAAAGGAATTAAAGGACAAGGAAAACTAAACCACCTTAAAGAGATGGGCAAGCAGCCACCGACAAGGTGGGAAACGCTATGGGAGACCCTGGATCTGCAGCCCAAACAGAAACAAGTTTGTTGTAAGGACACTTTCTCCCCCTGGTTCTGAAATCAAAAACTCTTTCACCACTCCATCCCCTCACTCTCCTGGTTCACATGCAAGGATTTGGATTTAAGACAACACAATCTCAAGGCAGGTGTGATGAACACCTACCATGCCAATTATTAGAAACTAAGCAGTATTTTTCCATCTTTTGAAATTTTTTTTCCAGCTCAGCTGGCCCCAAAGGGAAAGCCTGTGGCTGTACAAAAGCCCAAAGGACACACAGTAAGAGTTCTTAAGGGAAAAGCCTGCTTTTTTTTGTCCTACGTTTGTACAGTATTTGTCACTGTAGCATCCTGGTACTGGCAATTTAGTCTAAGCATCAAAATAATACGAACAACTAAAAAACTCTCTAAACAAATAATTAAATACTTCTAGTTCTACTAAATCAAAGAACTATAGGAAAAACCATCAAGCACCACATCACCAGCACCTATTCCATTAGCATTTACAAAAGGTGTGGTTTTGCTATGGCAACCGAATGTTTTACACTAATGATATAAAGCTTTTTTCTGTAGCTTAAAGTATTTAACAGAATTGACTGGGTTGGAAGGGACGTTTAAGATCATCTAGTCCAAGATCCATCTATTTCCCCTTATAAAAATTAAAAAAAAATTTAAAAAAAAAAAATCGAGGAAACTGTGGTTCGTTTCTCAACTAATCTTCTCTAACAAAGAAAGGTCAGTAATTATCAAGGATTTTTGGCTTTAGATGTGGGAAGTGGTCAAAGGCCTTGCCTCTATCAACTGGGTCTCATTTGCCAATTCTCCTGCTTAAAATAAAATGGCTTAACAACAGCTCACTATTTCTTATGCCTACTTTATATATAGATAGATACATTTTACAAAATTGAGAGAAAGCTTCATGTTATGATTTAGGGAAAAGGAAATTATTATTTCTAGTGTTACCTTTCCATTACACTAACACACACTGAGCACATAAATTCAAAGACGAGACCCTCTGGCCCTGTAGCTCTGTCTTTTCTCATATCATCTTCATGGCTTACTGCTTCCCATGCCTTCCCCCTTGAGAAGGCTGCTTCTTTAGACCTCCTGCCTCCACTCCGCAGCTGCTGCCTCTTCCCCAGTGACAGTATTATCTCTGATGGTGATGTTCCCACTTGCCCCTGCGCCCTCCTGTTAGCCAGGACATACAGCTAGACCAGCAGAGCCAGGCAATGCTAAGTCAGGAGGGCAGCTCTCGTGCCCCTCTAGTTGGGAACCATGTTGTAGCTGTTACAACAGCTGTTTGTAGTGTGGAAAAAAGGGAAGAGGAAAAAGCTCATTACCTGCCCCAAGAGTGTTGTGCCACCCGTCTTTATTCACCCTCATAGATTAAGCATAATGCTCCTTTACCATCTTTACAGAACAGCTTAAGAGCACAGATTCCCATTTTCCAGTTAATTAAGATTCTGGGTCACACACACACAAAATGCACACACATTCCCCAGAAATCTCCAAAACCACAACCCAAGCCAGGAAGACCACCACACAGGATTCTCCTTAGATTCAGCAGTACGGTGAAAGGCTGAACCCACAAGTTTAAAATTGCCCTTGCCACAGTAGGAATCCAAACAGTACAAAGACTCATAAGTGAAACAGGTCTGAAAGCAGTGACAGTGATCTTGCTTCCATATAGAAAACAAGTTTGGACAGTGACAGATACTAAAATTAAAATACACATTATTCTTGGTTTGACTTAATAAAAAATAGCATGGAAGATTCACAATAAACAGGAGAGTGCAAGACATCAGTACATTTCTGGAATAGATAAAAGCATATGAATTGTGGTCAGGAAAATAAAAATTTAGAAATCATTCAATCAGATATTCTATGTCTGAAAAGCAGCAGTAGCAAATGTTTGGGTAGCCCTCAGTTGAAGGCAGCAAACACACAATGATCTTTCCCTCAATCTCCATGGTTCTAGCATTAGCATCAGCTGTTTTGGGATCACCTGCATCAGCAGATGCATTTGTAAAACTGTATTTTAGCAGCTGCTGGAAGACATACTCACCATGACTTTGTTTAGCCTCTTCCTGAATCCCATTCATGTTTCTTGCACAGAGTGTGTGCCAGTAGAGGCATTTTCAAACCATTCTACCTGAACTCTGACTACATAACTTCTGAAGAAGAGAAACTTGATGACACAACACACTTGCCCTTCCCTTTCCACCTTTTCTTTGTCCTCCACGTTACAGAAAGTATCAGATTAACTTTCTCCAGAACATATCAGTTCCTGAAAACCACAGAATGGTGGGAAGGGACCTTTTAAAGATCATGCAGACCAGCCCCCCTGCCATGGGCAGCGAGACCTTTCAGTAGGCCAAGTCTCATGACAAAAAAATTCTACTATGTGTTCGTGACTATTTCCTTCTACCTCAAATCTATAAACATCTTTAGTCTCCTGACTTTGTCTTGTTAGGGCCAATTTAGTGTAGCACTTAGAGGATTTTCAGCAAATTGGGACCTTCTTTACAGAGTTTTTCTCCCCTGCCAGTCAGATATAGTACTGCTTTTTCCCAGTCCATCCAGCTTTGTGAATCTGAAGCAGCCACCGAAAAGTGATCAAAAGGAATTCCTCAAACCAATTCCATTAAAAAAAAAAAAAAAAAAGAAGGTAACACTTCAGACAGCGGTGGCAAATAAGAGATTGTTGAAATATATTTCAGCTTTTGGTACAATAAGGGTCTAAGATCAAAGACAGTTGTGATTTTTCTATAGTGAAGTTGTGCTGATAGTTAAACACAGTTTTCACGGAGACCACATCAGCACTAATGAAATTATAATTTCATTTAAATTATTGCTACGCACACTCCAGACCTCATCAGCCAGATGGTAATAGCTTTTCATCATCTATTTTAACACAAAAGCAATCAATAAGCTTTTCCCCACAATTCTTTTACTGCTATCTATAAACTCTGAAAACCCAGAGTCAGAGAAGACACCAGCTATAAAACAGACACAGTCAAGCTGCATTGTTGCCTTTTTTATGGCAAGAGATTCTAAAATGTCACCTGATTTTGCAATAAACTGGATTACAGCAGTTCCAGTGTTGTACAAAGAAATCTTAATCCATCAAAACATAACAAATAGACTACAATTTCAAAGAAGTTTAAGTAGATCACTGAATTGAGCAGCTTTTCACTCGCATTGTGACTCTGTCCTGTGCACTGTTTTGCGCTGAAAATGTCTAGTATCAGGTTGCAGGAAGATCACACTTCTGTTACCTTCAGGCATCATCCACAAAAGCTGAGGACATTCCATCGAAGACACACAAGCACACACATACACACACAAGCACTCTCAGCGACCAACTGAAGTTTTACCCCTGTGTTAAGCAGCAAGCAAAAAGAGCATTCTAAAGTTTTCAGAATTTTTCAACAGTAGAAAAATTTTGTAATGTTCTCAGTCAAACCAGAGAAACATCAGCAATAAGACAAGTAACATCAACAATACGTCTGTAAACCTTAAGTCAGTTGTTTAGAAAGACTGTATTTTACAACCAGCTACAGCAGCTTTATAAACATACACACACACAAAGTTAAAAAATAATAATTGAAAGCAGTAATTATCCTGTAATAACAAAACCAGCCTAGAGGTTGCAGACTGAGTAGTAAAATGGGGAAAAACTGGTGGGCAAGGTGCTTTAACTACAGCCTTCTAGCCTAAGTTTTTAAAGGGAGCGTTTACCCAAAATATAACAGGATGCTGGCAGACAACACAGGGGTGCAGAATTGCCAGCTTTACTAAGGGCAAACAGTGCTCACACTGCTCTAAATATTTCATATTACATTTTAACTGTTGTGTTTCAATTATTGAGTAAAGCTTTCATTTCATCCTTAAGTATTTCATTTTATTGTGGCTTATAGTAGCTATCTTTAAGAGTTTGTTTGTAGCAGCTTCCACAGTTAAAACTGACTTATACACAAAAATCTTGACAAGCCAAGGGACAGAACTACTTGCCAGTTGCATTATAGTGGGTGGCCAAGTCATAACAGCTCCATGCAATGGTGTGAACAAGAGCCAATGAAGAGAACAGACATCAAAATTAGTCATGGGAAGAGCCTTGGCACACAGGGAACTACTACATCTGTAAAGAAAAGTGACAGAGAATCTTTAAAGAAAGGCAACTGGTAATTTTATAACCTATGAACCCTTTTGATACTTCAGGGAGCTTAACAATACTCGACCATGTTGAATGCTAGAGAGCAGCTCTGAGGAAAAAGACCTGGGAGTCCTGGTGGACAACAGGATGACCATGAGCTAGCAATGTGCCCTTGTGTCCAAGAAGGTCAATGGCATCCTGGGGTACATCAAGAAGAGTGTGACCAGCAGGTCGAGGGAGGTCATCTTGCCCCTCTACTCTGCCCTGGTGAGGCCCCATCTGG
>BJBW01006364.1:23162-43552 GCA_004320125.1 Scolopax mira | reverse complement strand
ATCCTGCTTCAGCAGGGGAGTTGGACTAGGTGATCTCTAGAGGTCGCTTCCAACTCTGACAATTCTGTGATTCCGTGATTCCCTTTCCTCTGAAGCACTAGTTGTGGCTATTGACTCCAGGAAAGCATCATGCTGCTAGAAGAGTTCATTTCTCAAGAGCCTGCTTAAGTTTTCTGCTAACAGGAATCTCATGACATTGGTAATGACTTCAAACTTTCTTGCTCATTTTCTGAAACACAGTGTAATGTTAAACTGTAGTAAATGACTAAAAGCCAAACTTGTCTAAAGTTTGTTTCCCATAGCCAGTAACAGTCTGTGATTCTCAGTGAGCAGAAGAAAAGTCTACTACTGAATATCGAAATGAGACCTAAGTTATATGGCTGCCTCTGACTAAGAAGAGCAAGGGGGGGAAAAAAACCTCTCAGTGATCAAATGGCTCCTTCCAGTCCTGAGCTCCACATTCTCAAATATACTGGAATACTTTGTTCAGATAATCATCAAAAAGTAAACTACTCCCATGTCTCTGTCAGTCCAAGTCATATTTTTATATTTAAAATGAACAGCTACATAATTTTTGCATATGGATGAACTTATAAAAACCTTAGAAATAAATCCACTGCAAGACATTCTGTTACTGATGTGCAGTGATATACCCCCACGCTGGTCTGCTGTCAACCATAAACATGGATTACCTAGCAGGAATGTTTTCTGAAATCATTTGCAGAACACCTCGAGTCCTCAGGTTCTTCAACTAGACATCTCAACAAGGACGGACGAAAGTACTTTTGTACTAAACACAAGCCCCGCTGGAAAAGACTAAAAAACCCTGCCACAATTCATAGATTTATCATTAATCTGCATGCTGCCAGACTCTCACATTTAGCTGCTCCCAGTCTCCCTGCACCGGTTTAGTACGATGATCCCCTTTAGAACAAATTCAACAAATTTTCTACAATCTGGTACAGCCATTTCTGCCATTGGGGGGGGGGGGGGGGGGGGGGGGGGGGGGGGAAGCATTAATGCCTGCATTTTGTCCACAGCCACACAGAGCATAAGAGACACAAACCATTTTAGGTGACTAAGGGCCAGCAAACAGCAGCAGTGCCTGTGTCAGCAGGTTTATCCTCCCACATCCAGCATCCCAAGGACTCCATTATTGCCTGGGAGCTGCGCAGAGAACAGTTTGTCAACAGGCAAAAGGACTTCCCAAAACAGTTGGCCCTTCAGAGGGAGCTGCAGGCTTTAACCTTGAAATAGCCATGCTGCTGTAAGGAGACAATACAGAGCCTGGATTTTTTTGTTTGTTTGTTTTAATGTTCAGAGTACACGAGTAAATGGCAGGGGAAAAACGTATTGAGAACTACGCATGTTTTAAAGCTCTGCCAAGTAGCAGCCCGAACACAATGTATAAATAAATCCAAGTCATGTCAAGCAGCATTCCAGAGTCATGTGTCAAGTGAAAAGCAGAAAGACTTGTCTGTTTGAAGAAAACAATTGTGATTGTTTGTATGCAAGCCAGCTTCCTATATATTGACTCAGGATTTTACCGTTTAATGACAAGTGTCCTGAAAGCTTAGTACACACAGACATTATAAACAAGATTATGATGAGCCCACTGTATACTAGGTTGTGTTCGTAGACATAATTTAGTTGAGAGTTCATTCAAAGTCTCTTCCTTTTTTTTTTTTTTGCTGAGATGATGTATTTGAATAGACCTTACCCTCTTAGAAAAAAAAAGACTACTCAGTATACTCAGTATGACCCACCACCTCTGCTGGCTCCCAAAGGCTGTATTTTAAAATAAATCTCCTTCAAGAGATCACGTAGCAGATTACATTGTCCCTCATTTGTTTGCATTAAGCATAAACATCACTGCAGCTTGTAATAATCTACCAAAGATTAAAAACAAAAAAAAAAAAACAAAAAAAAACACTTAAAAAAAAATCATTCATTTCAAACAGACATTTAACAGTTCCTCTGTTACATGGGATGCCTACTACAAAAGGCCAGATGCTCAAATGGATTAAAGAGGGTCTAGCCTTTAAATCCCACATCCACAAATCAACACTGACCTAGTGACCTAAAATAAAATTTAATACGAGAAAAAAAGAAGTATTCAACAGCCATATATGGACTGTTCAAGAAGGTAATTAAAAATATATATAAATGTTTGCTCAAGACTACGTGGACGTTTACACAGTGCTCATCAGAGAATATAATAAGAGCTGGAGAATGCCACATGCAAAGTCCCCTATTTATCCTTGAAACAGGTTTGGCAAAGGCAGTGGAAAAGCAAGCTTCCCAGCACACCACCAGCTAGCAACCAGGAGAAATCACCACCAGAAGGGGTATAACAAGCCATTACCTTTATGTTGATATGATTGTTGCTGTCTGTGAAGACGTGCCAGTGAGACAGTAATTCACATCCACAGTGACAGCAAATCCTGGAGGCAACAGCTACCATACTAGAAACAGACGGGAACAGAAAACACTCCCACACCAGCTACAGAATAACCTTGGGGTGCTTGCCCTTCCCTCCAGCTAGGTTCAGCCTAGCATCTGAAGGGTGAAAGTCTAATCTCCTTTCAAGCACAAAAGCCAATCTGCCTCCTGCACTCTTTTAAACAACACCATTCCAGACCTGCAACTTGCACGTGTGAACAAGTCTACTGCAGCCCACAAAAAGCATGTTTTGCATAAATCACCCACTTCAATGGCAAGGCAATATTACGCTTTGGAGATGGACAGGGTTAAAAAACAAACAAACAAAAGTCTTTTTAATTACAAGAGGATCCATACGCTTCCATGAAGAGCGCTTGCCCATTTCCACCAACACTCAAGTGTGACACAACATCTGAAAGGACTTCAGGCACGTGTGTCAGGCTCCCACAGGCACAAGAAAAGCTTGTACACCACAAACAGTTAAAAGCACTCAAAGAAATGAAAACCCCCTCAACCTCCCACACACAACTTTTATGAAGCACCAAGACTTGGAAAGCATCTCGTAGGTTAAAAATTTATCTTAGTCAAATATGTTGCAATCGTCACTTATTAACCCTATTGCTGACTTTCCTCCCAGACTTCAAGGCACTGACATTTTAAGTGCATAAAAGCAGAGGGCAGACCGGTGGAATTAGGACTGACACAGTTTTAGTTAAAAGCCTCCAATAGTGGTGTCTTCCTCTGTACCAAATAAAAATGGCAGTCCTGGCAAAAGGGATGCAGCGTTAAGAGCTTTACTTGAAAAGGGAAAGCCCATGACTGGCTAAAAATATCTGCTGAAGTAACATTTTGTCTATTTGGGGTACAACAGCACTTTGAGAAATTAAATTTAATGCCCCTCATTTAAGTCAGCAATTTGAACAACACACAAACATTCATCATGCATTTGATATGAAAAAAATGTAATATTCCTAGCCCCCGTAGAACAACAAAAAGCACATTTTACTGGACATCAAAGCCTTGTAAGCATATCTTACTAATTTTATTTTCCCCTTTAAATCAAATCCTGCCATCAGAACAGCCATGATATTTGCAGAGTATCCTGAAAACTTGTGTCGAGTCTCTGCACAATTACGCTGTAGAAGAGAAAGAGTCCAAAATGTTTGGTCAGGTGGCGAGGGGTTGGAAAGAGGGGTAGAGGGTGGGAACGGAGAGGGAAAACCTGCTCCTGCGTTCTGCTTCCCTTATGCAGCTTCCTCTGAGCAAACTGCATAAAACACCCCAAACATCCATTGTATCGCCAGCTCTGTTTGAACATTTCCCCCTCGTCTCACCCTTCGTGCCAGTACAAAAACCAAACATGTATCACATCAGAAAAAAAAATAAATAAATAAAACATCACTCAGACAAAAAGCAATCAGCGTGAAAAGGCACGTAAATCAAGTAGATTTGGCAGCGAACAGCATTTCATAAAGACAAGAGATATGAATTGCTCCATTTGTGTCAGTTTGGCCAGTTATTGTTCTGACTTACTACTTTAACGACCCCAAATTAAACTGCTTGAACTGAAACAGACAAAGATCTTTAAAACACATTTCTCCCCCCACACCCTCTTAACAATAAGCATTATTTCCTTGGTGCCACCATCCTTAAACCATAAAGCCACTGCACCAATTAAAAATTACCAACATACATCACGAATTTAATACCGACCTTGCAAAAGAGCTTACTCCTCCTCTTGGCTAGAAATCACTAATAGTTTTGGTAAAATCTTTTATGTGCTCCTCCAGCTCGCTAATTCCAGCCTTCCATTAACGCACTCCATTGCGGATAATTGCCCGACAGCACACGCTCCCCTGCTTTTGCTGGTTCCCAACCCAGCAAGGATAATCACATTCCAGCGGGGAGCGAACAGATGGCAGCCTCCATGGTAACCAGTCCTCCCCAGCTAGTGGTAGCACTGGGAGACTCCCGGGGACTGGGCAACAAGCGCTCTTTGTGCTTCAGCCTTGCAAAGCCCTGGTGAAGAGTGGAGCCGGCTCCTGGGGCTCACTGGGCATGCCTAGCAGGTGCCTTGCCTCCACAAGCAGCCACAACACCTTAACAAAAGCTTGCAACCAGGTTTAACCTTGACACTGCCAATTCTCACGTCACCCCTCCCCAAGGGGGGGGGTGTCAAAGACTGTAAAAGACACCCCCCCCAAGGTGAGGGGGGGGTGAGAGTGGGAAGGAGGGGTAAAAACCCACGCTAAGATGGAGGTGAAGCTAGAGAGAGTTTTCATTTACTATTAAAACAGAGGGCTCAGGGAAATTAGCTGAGGACTGATTTTTTTTTTTTTCTCCCCCTCCCCTCCCTGCAACAAAATGAGTTTCTGAAGGCAGGCTTATTTCCTCAGAATGGGTTTGATTTCAACCCAATAGGGAATGTTTGGTGCCTGATCTCTATCTCCCGGACCTTGAAACTGCTCCCACCCAGAATACCGTGAGCTCCCAACTCCCAACCTGGGCTTTTCACTCCCGAAGAACTGCACAGAGCCTTGCTTTTGGTCTTAGGGCTCCTGCCAGGCTGATCTGCTCCGCATCTGCCGAGCCCAATGCTGATTCAGCAGCAGGCAGAACCTCTCCGCTGCACCACCAGGCTGCCAGGGAGCTCTGTCTGGAAAATGCCTTTTTTATTTATTTTATTTTTTTTTATTTGTATCAAAGCCATGCCTGGAACCACTGCTCTCACCAGGCCAGATCCTGCACGGCTACGCACCCACCACCCATGGCTCGGTGAAATTCCCACCGCCATGATCTGGAGGGGAAAAGGAAGCAGCTTTTTTTTCCAAGACTAACCGATAACGATCTTGCCCGCAAATTAAAGAGAATTAAGCTCTTGAATTGAAAAGCTCTTTTATTACAGCTTTAAATACAGGGGAGCTGCGCAGCACCGCCTCTCAAGAGAACGTTAAGGTTTGAGCCACCGGATGCAAAGCAGCCCACAGGAGGGTTGTCCATGGAGCCACGGAGACACAGTCCAACCTTCTCTCCCCTCACTCACCAAACCATGCAGCGTTTATGACTAACAGCACATCAAAGAACTGTGGGTAACTTTACTTAAAGCTGAGCCACATTTGGACTTCAAGTTCCTACACGCTAACTTAGGTCTGCCAAATTGTTCTTCTGAGGAAGGGAAAATGGTTTCCTTTCTCCCTTAGTGGCACCTTTCATCTTGTAGCTGGTCCTGTAGGGCCAGCGTTTGTTCCTGTAAAAGACTGAAAAACCGTGTGCTGGAACCCACCATCACAAAAACGCTCTTTTTTTTTTTTTGTCCCTCTGAATGATCAAGGTTTGGAGGTCAGCAATTTTCTCCCTGACTCCCCCCTACAGATTTTCAGTTTCCCTCATCCTCACTGCATAAGGAAGTTAACTGCTGTAAAAGAAAACTAAGTTTTTCTTACATTGGTAAAAGACACCACTATTAAACTGCCAGCACATTAACACTGGAAGCCCCTCAGATCACTGCTGGCAGGGCTTGAGGACCTACAAGCCATAGAAGGGTCCCCACCATGGAAAGCTTGGCAGCTGAAGAGGACCCAGACTTTGGAGGGGACTTGCAGAGCTCACGAGGGCACTGTGGGTTCCAGTGACAGGAATGGGACCAAACCCAGGTCTGCCAACTTCCCCTCTGGGGCTAGTAGATCATTCTGACTCATGCCACTGATTTAAACCCATTTTCCTCCTCTAAATAAGCAATCTTTACATCACCAAAAATTTCTTAAGCAACCACAGACACCAAATGTAATCATCCGTCAGCGCAAGGGTAAAATAATGTAAGGAAGGAAGCCAATTTCCTATTTAACTTGTCAATTGTTAATAATAAAAACTTTTCAGTGTTTAAGCGTTATGAAACACACCGATAGCATTTCTTGTTTTACCTCTTAAGAATAAAGACCACTGCTCAGAAATTCGTTTTAATATGCTAATAGATTTTATGTATTTATGCATTTCTGGAGAAAACTGTAGCAAATATAATTCCTGGGAAACAGACCAACTTCCAAATTACAGGGATTCAAGGCCAGCTTCAGTCTTTGGGTTTTTTTCCCTTCATGAAAAACACCTCCTACAAAGTAATTGTCTAGATTTATGTTCATTCTAACTTTGTATTAAAAAATAAATAGAACATTGTTTACTGAATATTATAAGCAATTTTGCCATTGGAAAACCTGTTCCAGATAATGACAAAAACCTTTAGACTGTCTGCTTTTAAACAAGTATTAGCCATACTCATTATAGGAGGATTGCTAGCAGAATAAAGGGCAACACCAGTCAGAATCCATTTCAGCTTCTTACTTGGAATGTCTTTAATTCTTCAGTCTGATTTTACACAGATACAGTGCAAAAATTTGAATAAACTCCATGGAGCACCCATCACACAAAGGGGCAATGGGAAGAATGGGCAGAAGCAATAGGTACGTTATATGAGCAACACTAAAATATTCTGCATATATGTGACAAATGTTTTATTCAAACTATTTGAAAAGAAGGGAGAAAAACAACATATCCAAAATGCTGCTGAAGTGGCTGGACAAAGGAAAGAAAACTTACCCAACTCCCCTTATTCTCTGGCCCAGCCTGAGCTGGACAGGAGTTTAGGAATTAATTGTTTTTAGCTGGAAGATATTAATGAAAAATAAACAACATATTGACAATATGTCTCCTGAATTGATTCCATTGAAGAGATTATCTTTTATAACAATAACACCATGTGCTTCAGCTTTTTCCAGTCCCAGCTGCTATCTGATAAACCAAGCCTTTGATATTTTACAAAAGTTAATAGGGACTCAAACTGGACTTTAGAAATGTATCTTTTTCAAATTTGAGAATTTATTTTTTTTTTTTTGGTGATGACCATTTGAAATCTGTTCACCCAAACAAAGTTACATGAGTTTAGAATAAGCCACATTGATAGAAATTAGTCTTAATTCTCTGCATAAGATTTGCAAGCTTTATTTGTAAAGCCAACCACAGCATCTAAGTAACTGACACACGCACGTGACACAACTTTTGCCCATTTCTTACATGTGCTTTTAGGCCTCTACTAAAACAACCTTGTAATCCCTGACGAGATGTACCAACTGTACAGACATAAAGCCATACAACAGGCCATTGCTCTGCTCTATTATAGTATCACCTTTGTTTCTAAAAAGAAAGCAGCTTCAATATAATATGTATGTATTTCTTTCAACTTGATACCAGCTGGCACTGAGGAAGTTCACTTAAAGGGAAACAGGATGTAAATTTTCTGTAAGCAGTTGCAAAGGCTGAGACTTGCAAAATTTCCTCTTACTTGTCCAGAATTCCAAGATTTAACTTTTTTTTTTTTATTTTTTAAATAAAACACACAAGGGGTAAAGCTTCCACACTGGTCCTTTAAGATCCATCTGTATGGCAGAGATGCTCTCCCAGTCTTATCTCAATTGGCTGTCTTCCTAAATTAAAAAAGACTGTACTTTTCACAAGGAAAGCAACGAATTAAAGCCCTGCAGACAGCAAGTGCTGCCCCAGCAGCATCTTCACAGAAACAAAGCAAATAGAGACCTCACGCCTAAGTGAGTTGCACCCTCCTTACATCCCAAGTGTTTTCTGGCCCCATGGTTTTACATCAGTATGTGCTTCCTCAACATCACAAAAAAACAAGACCACAGAGTTTCTTCTTCTTCTTAGTGCCCCTATAGGCTGGGAGCACGTGCTTGCCTGGCGTGGGAAAAGGGGGAGCAACTATTTTGCTCTTGTTCTAACAGCCACTGTTTAAGTGATGTCAACATTTGAGTGATAAACCTTTCCCTTTCAAACCGGTGCTGCCTACAAGAGTGGGATTCGCAGCAGGAAGATGAGCTATCTCCTTCTCACCAGTTCAATGACACAGACTGTCTCCATCCACTGCAGCAATCATTCTTCCAATGTTACAACAGCTGTTTCTGTAGATGTTTATTTTTGGCAACTGTCATTAAAGGACAAGAAAGAAACATGGACAAAGCTCAAACTAGACCATCTTAGCAACCTATTTGGTCCTTCATTCATAGGCAGGCCTTTAGAAAAACTTTCAAGTTAGGAAATTAAATTCCTTACAGAAGATGAAAAAACAAGACTTCTACTGTTATGTCTTCAAAGACAGTTATTTTCAGATCAGGAACAGCACTGCCCCAATGCACTGAAATGCTTATTCCATAACATGGAATTACTCTAGTTTCCAAATATTTTACTGAACTGTATCAGTAGTGTCTCCAAGTTCCTAACACCTGTTGAAAAGAACATTGTTTTTTCTTTAAAGACAACAACAAAGCATATCTAGAGTTACTCAGACACAATAACTAATATAATTTTAAAGTATTAGGGAAAGTAAATTACGTCAAATGTAATTTTTGAAAAAAAGCCATCAATACAAAGGCCTTAGTCCTTTCTCTAGTAAAGAAAACCCTCTTGGAAATTGTCGATCACAAAGAAACAGTTAGTTAACAGGATTTTTTTTAAACATTGAGTTATCTTTATGTCAATAGTGAAGATATTAGGAAATATTTCATTATTGAAAGGGTTGTCAGGCATTGGAATAGACTGCCCAAGAAGGTGGTTGAGGCACCATCCCTGGAGGTATTCAAGTGACAAGTTGACATGGTGCTTGGGGATATGGATTAGTGTTGGGTTGGTGTTGTTTTGGGTGTGGTGTGGGGTTTGGGTGGGTTTTTTTGGTTTGGGGTTTGGTTTTTTTGTTTGGGTTTTTTTTCCTTGTTTGGACTAGATGATCTTAAAAGGTCCCTTCCAACCTAGCTGATTCTGTGATTCTGTGAAGAGTTGTTAAGGAGATTATACGAGATAGCACAGCCCCCCTAAAGAGGATACTGCAACTCAGGCCCTCGCGCTTACAAGGCACCAGACAGCTTATATTGGCAGTCCCTACACAGAAGCAAGAGACCTGGAGCTGCTTTTGCAAGATGTGTGTGAACAGAGAAACAGGGGAGAGCCAAGATCTATTTACATCCCAACAGCAAGAGAAGCTGTGACACTAACACTTTTCAATCCACCTGCCTCCAAAAAAAAAAAGAAGGAAAAAAAAAAGCAAGAGGGATGACAAAAGCAGAGCTGGATTTTAGCCTAAAACTCAGTTTGTCAAGGTAGGACAACTCAGTTCAGTGCCTGGAAGGGCCCAACAATAGGGCACAGCAACCACCAGACGTGCCTGATTATTTCTGCAATCACACAGAGCGTTTCCATGGAAAAGCAGCAGCCTCCTAGGTTTGACATTCAGCGTCTGACAGCTGAGCCAGCCAAAGCTCAGACACACAAGGCTCAAAGAGACATCATAGACAGCTCTTTGGATGTGGTTCTGAGCAATGCAAGAGTAAATCCAGTTCTGGGGGACAGCCTAACCCCAGGGGCTCTGCCCTCTGCTCTTTATTTACCAATTAAGATCCCAAGGAAAGCAGAACAGACATCAGAGTAGCACATGGGTGGTAACTGTGGCCACGGGGCTTTCCTTTCTCTTTCAGCTTCAGTAAAGAGTTTCTGAGAAGTCTGGCTGGGAACCACAGGATGGGTCTTCTACCCTGGCTTGGACAACTCCCACGAGAACTTGTAAACAAAGACCGAAATGGTGTCACTGGAAGAACAGCCTATACATTCTCTCCTCTATAATGTATCCTTCAGTAAAAACCACGCACAGTAAGAGAGTAATGAAATGAAGGAAAACCATGCCACCATAAAATAATTCAAGATGTTATGGGTATTCAGTGTGCTAGTCTCCTCCATGCAGATACAAGAAGTCCTTGTACTTCATCAATTACATTTGGAAGAAAAAAAGTTGTTATAGCTCCAGAACTTTAATGTATGCTTCATAGAGGTAATCTGAGGTACGGCAGGAGCTGTGGTATTTGAGCTGTAAATATTACATCAGCATCCTTGTGCTTCAGCCCGTTGCAGGTGGCTAACCCATTAGTGGCAAAGAATCCAGAAAAAAAAAAATAAATACAAATCTTAAAAAGCATTTAGCAGACACATTCACATTGATCTGATTTCAGTTGCTCTCCAAACTTGGGCAGGCACCTCTTTGCCACAGATTTCCAAAATCTAGAAACACCTGCATTAGATCCAACACAAATACTTTTCTGAGCAGCCTGTAACTAAGCAAGCAACAGATTAATTCTACAAAACACCTTGTTTTTCCCTAGCTCCTTCAGCAGGCTGAGAGATCAGCCAGCAGTAAGCTGCCTAAAGAAACCAGGGTCAAGTATGTGATGGGGCAGTTGTGGAGCATGCCCCATCCATGCCCACAGCTGAGAGCTCCACTGCCAAGCAGAAAGAAAGGCAGTATCACGGGATCTACTTGTAGCTGCCAAGTGGGGTGGGGTTTTTGTTTCTCTTTGGTTTGTTTTGTTTTTTAACAATCCAACTTTACAGTACCACTTAAGCCAACAGTAACTACAGTAACTATGTGTTCCACTGGCGTCACCCCAAAAATCCTTGTTTTTATTTTGGATGTATTTCAGGGTCTCAAAATTCTCTTTGCAGTCTCCCTTCTCCCATAGGGATGAACAATCAGCTCCACAACTGCAAAAAATTGAAAGGTTTTGGCAGAGACAATTTAGAAAAGTCTGAGTACTAGGGCTTTTGGTCACAGTTAGGGCTTCCGGGTGGACCCATCACAGATAGATGGCAATAGAGGCATACAGCACAAGTGACAGGTTCTCTCTTCTTCATATTATTTTTAATGTAAGTAATAGGTCCAGTATAGCCTATTACTTACACTGGTGAGGCCACAACTGGAATACTGCATCCAGTTCTGGGCCCCCCAGTTCAAGAGGGACAGGGAACTACTGGAGAGAGTCCAGCGTAGGGCAACAGAGATGATTAAGAGATTGGAGCACCTCCCTTATGAGGAAAGCTCAAGGCGCTGGGACTCTTTAGCCTGGAAAAGAGAAGGCTGAGGGGAAACCTTATTTATGTTTACAAGTATCTAAAAGGGTGGGTTAAAGGATGTCAGAGACGGACTCTTTTCAGTGTTTTCCAGCGATAGGATGAGGGGCCACGTGCACAAGCTGTAACATGGGAAGTTCCATTCAAATATGAGGAATAACTTCGTTATGGTGAAGGCGCCAGCACCCTGGAACAGGCTGCCCAGGGAGGTCATGAAGTCCCCTTCTCTGGAGATCTTCAAGACCCGCCTGGATGCAGTCCTGAGTGATGTGCTCTGGGCAACCCTGCTTTGGCAGAGGAGTTGGATTAGATGATGTCTAGAGGTCCCTTCCAACTCTGACAATTCCATGATTCCATGATTACTGTACAGCATTTTGCTTGCGGTAAGAATATCATGGAGGATTGTATTATTATTAACATAGAATACAAAAAAGAGGGATCCAGGTCTTTCAAGGACTTTATTCTTTGCTACAAAGGGCCAGGGAAGGATATTAACACATGGATCACTTCAATACCTGGAACAATCTAGCCTTTTCATATTTTGTCTTTAATTGAAGAATTAGGAATAAGGAAAAGGAAAGAAGCAAACAGCATAAATCAAGACATACCTGCAAAGTAGGACTCCCACACATTCTGAGAAATGAATAGTGGCTGATATCTAGACGTACATTGCAGAACTAACAAACTGACCTCACTCACCAAAAAAATATTTAGAAACACTTTTGAAGTTTTGATTGTCTTTGCTACTGCCCTGGTGAGGTCACTGAGTCAATAGCATGCAGAACAGAGATGAATATTTAACTACATTTCTGTGTCCCTCAAGTAATACATTAGAGTGCAAATGTGTATATATACACTACAAGGAAATACTCTCCATCCAGTCTCCCTATACTTACATTTTAAATAGCTAGAATATAGGCACACTGGTAGATATAAGTATTATCTCAACTTCACTTTCAAGAAAACTGCATATTTGGGGATTTACTGGTAGCTAATAATGTGGGTGGGCTGTAGTGACATACATCACTTTCCTCCCATCCATAGTCTTGAAGATCATCACTACTCTCAGAATGCATGTGACAGACAAACAGGAAGGAAAAGTTAGGAATGTGACAGAAAATAAGTCCAAATTTGAACACAAATCCATCATGTGTTGAGGAAAGTCACAAGATTCAACTTCTCATTGCAGGGATAGCTGTCTTGGATCAACACTTTCATGTTCTGCTGCTGCTTCTCATCCAAGCAGTGAGAATGCAGCGCAGTCCAATAACCTGTGGACACTTCTCCTTCCTCAATGACAGCAAGAATCAGGCCTTCTTGTTGATATTACCGGAAAAACTAGATCTAGACTTATGCATAGACAAGTTTGATCTCAGGCTACTAGAGAACTAACTTGACTCCCACTGTCGTCTCATTCTTTAAAAGAGATCTATATCAACTTCAAGCCAGGATGAGAAAACTATGTATATTTTTTTTTCCCCAAATATTTCAGAGACTCTCCCACAGGCCATAAATTTCCTTCAAAACCAGTAAACTATTAAAAAATAGGAAAAAAAGTCTACTTACAGCTACCCATGCCTTATATAGGTATATCATTACTGTGAGCAGAAATCCTTGCACTCCAATGTTTTTGTGCAGTAACTCTACCCATCTAGGAGACAGTCCTTCAACCAGGCATAGAATGAACATTATCAACTCATTTCACAAAAAAAGGAAGTTCTGAATTTCATCACTTACTGACATAGCTCAGGAAATAAGTAACAAGAAATATTTCAACACATTAACAGCAGATTGTGTGAGTGGGCATTTAAGTCAAAGAAAATGTTTCTTTAAAAAGAAATAAAATCCTTCCAGGTCAAGATTCACTTGATTCAGTGCCATCAATCAGGAGAATTCTATAGCTATGTTCTATTCCACATTATATAAGCTATATTCCAGTCACATCTTTAAGACCTTTTAAGAACCCTCACTTAAGAAAATAATGGGCAGTTCTGGAAATGCAGAATGGCTGTCATTTAATGTAGAAAAGTAGTTCTGTGGTTTAGTTTATGAAGAACTAGGAACATATAAATAAAGTTAGAGAAAGGATTTGTATATGTTGCTTGCACTTGTAGTCTCGTGACTCTTTTCATAGTATTAAGCTGTCTAGTAGTGAGCTATTTATTAACTTCCAGTACCAAGAAACTCGTAAACACAACAATCTTACAATTTGCATGTGGTACTCTTCCATTTTTGCTTCTCATCTTTGTGGTCTGTATACCCAACTTCAGCAGAAGGTCTCTGAGCCTTCTGCTGCTACATATTTGAGCCACGCAAAATTCAGCATTGAAAAATGTAAGTAGTCACAGGCAAAAACTTCTATCTCTTTTCTGCATTGACTATTGTATTATTACATTACTGAAGTGGTACTAGAGAGTTTTCAGACAGAATAAAAGACTACATTTTCCAGCACACCACAATAACAAACCCTTATGACCAAATCCTATGGCATCGGGCAGACATAATGCCAACAGCTTTCTTTAGAAAAGTTTTCTAGACGGCCAGATACTCATTGGTCACACTACTGCCTCCACACAGCTTCTATTAAATATGCCACTGGTCATTTTAGATAGAGGGGGGAAAAAAAAAAAAAAAGCCTATTTCAACAGATTTCCAAATACATGAGGTGTAAGCTATGACAGACAAACCACTGTGTAACTAACTGCCTCTTTCAGGCAGCCTTCTTCCTTTGAAGTTGTAATGCATAAATCTCTTTATAGGCATAACTTTTAGGCATCAGCTATAGAAAGGGATTACTAGAAAAAGCAAATAGTATCATTATCTCTCAATATATTAGAAGTCCCAATTGCTGGCAAGAGAAGAATTATAGCAAATCTGAAATGCCACATGAAAGCATTTTGCAGCCCTCATATGGGAAAAAGTTTGAAATCATAAAATTAGGCAAATAAAAAGATACACTCTTTGGGGGATCTAGTGGGGGATGTTCTTTTAGTTTGAAAAATTACTGAAGACTTTGTTGACTTCCATGATAGTAAGATAGAATCACAATGCAAAGCAGAAAAACAAGTGGATAAATGCTTGCAAAGTCAAGATGAATTGCCCCATACAAGCGGAACAGTGCCTTTCACAAACAGCTGTACTAGGAAGACTCCAGTGACACCCACTGGAGTACCCCCTCTTCAAAATTGTGTTGTTTTTTTTTTTAAAAAGGAGGCACTATGAGTTTAAACAAAGTGTGGAGTGTGTATCTACTGCACTATTGCTTCATGAACTGTGAAAATTTAGATTTTAAATAATTGTCATTTAATGATCAATAAGACAGTTCTAGAAATACACTAAGATCCTCAGGATTCACAGGTAAAATGGACTTGAAACGTCATCATCTCTAATGCTGCCCACTGTCTCACACAGAAACCCTCCTCACCCTTTCCTTCAAACCCTGAAGATAGTATTTGAAGGCTCAGTATGAATTATAATTTTCATCATGTTACTTCTACCAACCTCCAGGAACTTTAAGAGCAAACACACTGGCTTTTCACGCCATTTCTTCCTGTAATTTCAGGAATTTCCTTTATAGAAGTAGGTGATAGCTGAACAAAAATGAATGAACAAAAATTCTGCTTTTCATTTTGCAGAGTTACATTTGATTTCAGTGCTGTAACCACCAGGAGTGATTGCTGTCATCAACAGGAAGACACCTACATCTGACAGTCTACAAAGCAAATTTACTCATCTGGACCACAATTACCTAGAATACAGTAGCACTGTGTCAAATATTATGCTGCCATTTATTTATTTTATTTAAACTTACATTAAGTCTTTTATGACAAATAACTAAGGCTGCGCTATAAGACAGTGATATGGTTTTGTCTCTTCAAATAGTCTATTTCAATTGCTTCAGTGAGTGGTAATCTAATTTTAAGGCAATCCCATATTATGATGGGACACAACACAGCAAATTCTGTGTCTAACAGGTTTCAGATTCAGCGATTAATCAGTCCCTCTATTCCATAACAAGTAGAGACTTTAATAAGTTATGACGTTCATACCTGGAAGCTACAGAATGGAGACAGAACACCCCAGAAGAGATTTTTAACTCAGTCCTACGCAATCCAAAACAAAATCTCCAAAACGCATCTGCTTCTCCAGTCAGAGAAGTTAGCACATCCAAATTTAAGACACTCGGTTGTCAAACCAAAGTGATTCTACATCTGTGATTTACCAAAAGGGATGCTAAAAATGGATACAAATACTTCAGCTCACTCAACACAACACACAAGCAGTGGAAGACTGCCAAACTGACCACGAGTGTATTCCTCTGACCACAACACACGTCCTGTAGATTTACCACCTCCCCCTAAGCAGGAGCTGGCAGCTAGAAACACCTACATCGCTTATTGAATGCGGGGAGAGGCTGCTCAACGTTTTATTTTAAGAGGAAAATTCAACCCTTTTGCCATCCCCAAGAGCTCAGGAAACACTAAACAAATAGCCGAGACTCTAGTCATAGTTATTTAGACTACGAGGACACTCTAAACCACAAGAAGCCTTACTGTCTTCCTCAGCAACCTCTCTGGAGATTTGAGGGATTAGGTTGTTTAGATTTGGGAGCAGAAAGATCTGAGAAGTTCTCTCAGGACATACAGGAAGCCTACGTGAGCACAGCACATGATGGTGAACACTCTTCCTAATTTTCCCTTCCCCGTTTGACAGCATATACCTTCACTGAATATTGAAAAACTAAAGTCTGCCAAGGACCTATATTAAGACTGCCAACCTCTAACCCAAAATCAGCAAAAATATTATGTGTGTTCAGACGAATTTTTCCATGTTCACACCACTATCTATTCTATTTCCAGGGGACTAACAATAATCCAATAGCCATGGAAAAACAATAGCCATGTTTGATTATGTTCAGTTAGTACTCACTTTTTAGATTTTGTTGCTCATACACTATGTCATGGGCTAAGGGACAAAGCATGGGGTATTCTGGAAATAGTGACTCTGCAGAATTTTATCACTGACTCAACATCCAATTTCAGTAGAGTGGACAATAAGGAGGAGAAAAAAAAAAAAAGGCAACCTTCTTTAAACAGAAATTTTTTGGTAACAAAAACTAAAGCTCGTCCAGTCCATCATCTGGCTCACAAGTTTGAAAGAAAGCAAGCTAAAGGAAAAGAGGAGCTTCTAGAGAACACTGACATGCAAAGAAGCACAGAAGTTCGTTTCCATTTCAGAGAAGGGGGTGGGGGGGGTGTTTGGTTGGTTGGTCTATAAACAAGCCAGGCCCTGCAGAACTATTATTAATCGTGTTCCAATCACACATCAGGTTGTCAACATCCAGTTGTCCTGACACTTGTACGTTCTGTACACATCCCACTGAATTAAAATGGTAAATTATATTGACCAGCAGTGACAGAGCACAAAACTTTTTCATGCAAATAAACTGGAAATAGCTCACAGAGCTAAACAAACACAAAAACTCTTCAAGATTACTTCATTCCAAGTCCTGTGTGCTATCTATATTACTATTCAGCAAATACATACTGGGATATTTTTTATTTCTTATTAATACAGAAGTGTTTAGGTGATCAATGCCCTTAAAATTGGGGGGGGGGGGGGGGGAAGCCCCCCCNNGGGGGGGGGGGGGGGGGGGGGGGGGAAGACACCCACTTTCATTTGGTTCCCTCCTCCTTTACTGCAAATTCTGAACAGCTGCCCTGCATTTTGCCAAGTCCATGGCCACATACACCCACAACTCTGACTCACAATTTTACAGTGCAAACATTGCTACTTATTCTTTAGCTGCTTCCTAATCCTTTTATGGTTTAGGACGTCCTCATCATGACTTTGAAATGAGTTAATGAGTTGCACATGGAAAGACATACTGCAGTCAGAAGAGCTCTGTGTTCTACATGCACGCCTTTAAAAAATAATAATAAAAAACCGTTTACAAACCACAGAAAACACAGATCAGCTTTACTTTTTCCAAGGATTTCTTTGATCCTTACTGTACAGGACTCAGACACATTTATGGTACTGCAATATGTCCTAGGCATTTGTCAGAACAGATTGTTGAGCCTTTCCATCAACCACCATGACTGACTGGAGGTGGAAGTGATTACTTCTTACCTCTTCTAGAGCTGAAACTGTTTGTCTGTGTGATGATACTCTCGTAAAAGATTTTCAAAGCAGATGTTTGAAGTTAGGCAATCAATTCAAAAAAGCCACTAAACACTCAGTTATAACAGGCTTGTATTTCTGCTCCTATTTGACAAATCTGCTTTTGCAAGATCTGGATCCTTGTGCATATCATCATCTTACTTAGAATTCTATTATGTACCTGGACACCCAGAAGGAAAAATGACCATTCAAGAACAAATTTTATATTAAGTCTATAGTTCCTTCAGGACAGATGATCACAGTAACCAAAAGACCAAGGGAGATGTCTCAAGATATAATACTATATATTACATCATATATTCAGTGAGTACATAATTGAATACCTTTCTTACTAAATGATGACACGGAAAGCAGAAGAGAGGGAATAAAATCTTCCACAGGAGAGAGCACAAACCACGAATACAACACTGTGCGTGGTTTCTTTTGCTATCCAAGATGCAGAAGTCTGTGCTTTCTTTTCTGCAGGAGGCAAACACAACTACTTTACCTGTCTTAGATAAAACAGCAAATTACGACAAAGACTGTCTCAGTAAGAGCTTCTTCTGTGTGACCCCTCCCACAATACATACTCAAATTGTCTTACAGCTCTAAGACCGTCACTGTCCTAAGTGTTAGTGCATATCATTGAATGAAGTAAGAAAGAAAAGAGAAGGTTTTGAATGCTTTGGGACATTTATAGTTCCAGCTAAGCATTCAGGTATCTACACTCTTACAGGAACACCTGTAGATCACAATAGCCAACCCAACATAAGCTGTCAGACCCCCTGGTTCAAGCCACTCTCTCCCCTATCTCAGTTCAGGCAGTAGCCTAGTTCTGAAGGAACCCCTAAGGTCATCTGGTCCAATGCCCTGCACAGAGTAGGGCCAGCTGAGATCAAGTTGCTCTAGGTCTTGGCATTTGACTTGCAAGTGCTTCCAAGGATGGAGATCCCACAGGCCCTCTGTGCATCCTCTCCCAGTGATTGACCATCCTGATGCCAGTTTTTTCTTCCCCCATGTATAGCTGGAATTTTCTTTGTTGCAGTTGCATTTGTTGCCTCTTGTGCTGACACCATGGTTCTCTTCAGAGAGTCTGTCGCTGTCATCTCCATTCCCCCCCCCCATCGGTGACAGAAAATAGTAGTAAGTTACTCTGTAGATGTCTCTTCTGGACAAACCTTGTACTGTCAGGTCATATGTATCACCCCTGATCACCTTTGTCAACTGGACTTGCCCCACTTCATCAGCATCTACCTTCCAGGGAGCCCAGAACTGGGCACAATACTCCAGACATGTTTTGGCAGCTCCAGAACAGTCTCTGAAAAACTCGTTGTCCTTGACCTGCTGCAGTTGGTCCTATTTCACCACAAGGGCACACTGCCGACTCACATTCCATTTCATCAGCTCCCCACGTCCTTTTCTGCAGCACTGCTCTCCAACCAGCAGCCTGTATTATTGCATAGAAATTTTCCAGCCCAGATACTAAAACTTCCAGTTGCCCATGAGGAACTACAGGAGGCTTTCTCTCAATTAGTTTTTCCAGACTGATGTCCTTCTGAAAAGCATCCCTACTCTACCCATATCAACTGTTCCCCACCCCATTTGCTATCATCCACAAACTTGCTGAAGATGCCCTTCTTTCTATAGTCCAGATACTTGATGATGATATGGAACAGTATTAACCTTGGTATTAACCCAGGAAAAAGGAATTGCTCTCCTTTCCCTGTCTTTCAGGCAATAACTATAATTTGGCTGGCCTAACAATTGACCAGTGTCCCCCAGAGGGCTGCCAAAATTGCTTTGGGAGCCAGAGCTATCCCCAGAATCATTGTCTGACCATCTTGTCCCTACCAAAAGGGCAACATTCCAAAAACCTAAGTACAACGGGGCGAGGTGGCTCCTCCTCCAAGTTCAAATACCACAATTTAACATTCTGCAAATGGCTTTACAATGAGAATAAAGTACCACAAGAATGTCATCGGCAACTGTTAGTCATTATCCTTCTTTATCTACGAAGCTTAAAGTGCTTTAAGTTTTTCCCTGAACTGTTTGTGTATGTGACAGAAAGAAAACATAAACAAGAAAGAGACATGAACTTTGCAAACTGTTTTGATGGGTTTCTTTCCTAAAAGGTCTTTTGAAAAATTTTAAGAGTTCAGTAACTCCATAGAAGGGAAAGAATTTTAACATTTTATTGTATGAAGGCATGGTACAACTATTTGTATAAAAATAAATGGATATACTAAATGTCAGAGTAACACGTTAGGTTTGAGTTCTTTGGCTTTTATTCAAAAGGGGGGGAGGGCGGAGGTGGAATTAGGAAGAAGCAGGAAAGCAAAAATAATAACAATATCAATTTATCATTAATCACAGAAAATAGGTTTGCAGACAAATTATATGAATGAAGCACATCCTACCTTGGACCTTAGCTGAAGTCATAAGCAAATTTTCTGGAACACTACATGTTCCACTTTACTCTGCTCTGGTGAGACCTCACCTGGAATACTGTGTGCAGGTCTGTAGCCCTCAATATAATAAGGACATGGACCTGATGGAACGGGTCCAGAGGAGGGCCCCAAAAATGATTAGGGGTTGGAGCACCTCCGCTACGAGGACAGGCTGAGGGAGCTGGGGTTGTTCAGCCTGAAGAAGAGGAGGCTCTGATGAGATCTAATAGCAGCCCTCCAGTACCCGAGGGGGGGCTACAGGAAGGCTGGAGACAGTCTGTTCACAAAAACCAGCAGCAACAGAGCAAGGGCTAATGGCTTTAAACTGGAGAAGAGCAGATTTAGATTAGACATTAGGAATAAGTTCTTTCCAATGAGGGTGGTGGA
>BJBW01006364.1:0-23142 GCA_004320125.1 Scolopax mira | reverse complement strand
TGGTCTAGTTGAGGGTGTCCCTGCTGACTGCAAGGAGATCGGACTAGATGACCTTTGGAGGTCCCTTCCGGCCCAGATGATTCTATGATTCTATTCTATGTGTGATCAATTTGGAAACTAACAATACTCACAGCTGCCAAAATAATCCCATAAAACAATGGAGTTCATACCTTAGGAAAAAAAATAATTGACTCTTTTTCACTCATCTGGAATTTTTACTTATGTGTAACTATTAATTCCTAAATAGTTTATCTAGGGGAGAGATGAATAATTTACAGGAATACTCTGGGGCAATAGAGAGATTAAGATTAAACAACAGATTACAGATTATCAAGACCATACCACAGAAAACACGTAAAAATTAGTTTAATAAACCCGTCAATTCAGGAAGGGTTACCTTCTGAGATAAATGAGCTCCATTAAAAGCTAGAACGGAGCACACAACACGTTAGCCCTTTTCAAAGAAGAGAGGTCACCACATCATTGTCCCTTCTTCACATTCAAGTACAGTTTACAAAAATCAGAATTTGTCTCAGGGATGTTTTAAATCAAAATAACTGAAAGCTATCCAAGATAAAACCCCGGAAACACTAATACAAACAGGAATCAGTGAAGGAATTACTATATTATATCCTAGAAGGATAATTTAAAATGTCAAAAACTCCATGACAAAAGAGAAAAGTCTGACTTTAAGAAAGCTAAATTCAAATTCTCTGGCTTTACAATGATTTTTTTTTTTTTTTTTCCCTCAACATATTCCTCAATTCTCTGTGTAGACTTCTGTGCGGATAACCATAGCATTAATAATCCCACTGACTATGAACATACAAGGAGGAAACTATCATGAATTACTTGAGGCAGTGCAGATATTTATAAAACAAGAAAAAAGACGATGCAGTCCAGCTATTTTTAAGTAGCTACACGACAGAGGAAAATAAAAGTGACACAGGAATCAGAATAAAAATCAGGCTTTGTTCTAATATGGGATGGAGGAAACTGCTTTTCCATTCCAGGACAAACAAATATCATCAACTGCCTGACACAAAAGGGAAGAGGAAAACAGTAGGAAAATTTGCCAGCTGGGGAAAGCACTAGTCAAGTGCCAAAGATCATTTTAGGGCTGCAGCTGCTTGTCTCTGCCAAGTTTCAAGAGTTAGCTGTTCTAAAAGTATATCTGAAAAATGCCACTAGGGAGTTTAAGTACTGACCTTGTAAGGAAAAATTCCATGGAGAAAAGAGCGAATTTCCAGGATACCAGGGATTTGGTAAAAAGTCGTCTCACGATTTCCCAGGTTCAGCATCAAAACAGCTATTCCAAAAATGCAACCAATGTTGCTTTTCTTGTACTCTCATCCCTACCCGCAGAGTTACCAGTCTCCCATGTGCCCATCTGAATTCAGTTCTGCACATCCCACTCCAAAAGGAACAACTTCTAGACTGAGAATGTTGCTACTACTATATCATCACAAATCTATTTTTACTGGGTGATGCATGGTGCTTCTGGGAAGACAGCAGATATTAAATTTCTCTCAGTATTTTAAGATTATTCACGTACATGGCTCTCAGCAGTGCTCTCTTGAGATTTTTTAGAGAAGTGTTGGTGATAAGCATACTTCCAATTATTTTAGGATTTTAAAATGTTACATCTAGTTAAAAAATAACCAAAAAAAAAAAAGCATCAAGGTTTTCCCCACATAATGGCATGCTTGCAACTAAACAATAAAGTATTACTTTTTTCAGATTTTTTTTTTAACCAGAAAAATAGCATGAATATCAAAAGTGACATGGAGGATGACTGAATCACCTGTGTGCTATTTCTGAGAGCTTAACCAGAACCCTCTCAAACAAATTAAGGGGGAAGTGATATAAAGGTACTCAAATCAACAACAACAACAGAAAAGGCAATTCCTTATATAACATCTGTATTTAGGTTTCAAATATATCACATACAGCATCAGATGGAAAAACCATATCAAAGACAGGTGCAGGAAGAAACCCAGATCCACAAGCACTCGGTCACATCCTTTAACACCCCCAGAACCAGCTGACACTTACTGTAACCACTCAAGACAACTAGGAAACATTTATTCCAACCTATAAACTTTTAGCCATAAGTTCTGCTACCCATTCTCTTGAATCAGAAGCAACTGAGTGATATAAAATTTACCAGGTTTAAGAGAAGAGGCGTGTGTAATTTTGCTCCTTTCTAGTTACACGGGTGACCAGAACCCAGCACATGTGGGGAGTTGCTCCACGCTGAAGGTGGTTATTTGGGAGAAGACTAGATGACTATCAACAGGTATGGTTGTAAAAGTTTAAATATATACGTAACAAGCATGAAAAGAAGTGAAAGCCACTAGAAACCACACACATTATATTAAAACGGGCCAGAATTCTGCCGCTACCCAACAGTTTGTTATTTAATAGCATTCCCCTCCACCATTGTCACAGCAGAAGCAATTCAATCCTGGTTATTGTGTTCCAGAGCAACCAGTACGGCTGTTAGTTTCAGCGACAGTCAGACAAATCTCTAAGGCAGTACACACTTCCTGCTGAAAAAGCAGCCAGCCAGCCAGCCATTCACTTCTCTATTTACAGAACATGCTGGCCCACAAAACAGGAACCTCAAAATCCTACTTCAGCCACAAGAATCTTATCTAGGGAGACAGGGGAGAGAAAAACTAAAGGCAGAACTCGCAAATACAAAGCGGCTTGACTACATTCAAGAGCAATTTTCAAAAAACAAATAGTAAAATTAACATCCACACTGTACAAGTCAGTTTAAAAACACCTTCTCAGCCAAAGATGTTTTTCTTAGCCAATCCTTTCCTCCAGTACACATTCACATACAACGATGATACTTAGAAGGAGTAGAAAGAAAATCTGTCAAGTTTAGAGTTACCTATCAGACACTCTCTGCATGGAGCTCCAGAGGAACGACGATTATACCTATCTGGAATACATTCCAGACAAAGAAGGAAGCTTTAAAAATAAACCTAATTGCACACAGTGACATTAGCTCACCAGTTTCATTTTGACTATTACAGGGAGATCAAGTATTGTAAAGAAACATTCACTTTTTTTTTTTTGACTGGACACAAGCTTCAGACAGGAATGAGCCGTTCTCTGAGATACCTCAGTGATCCCTGGGAACTTCCATTACAGTTAGACTCTTATTTCATCAGAGCTGATCTGCATTGCAGTTACAGCACCATGTACCACAGTCTTTCTGCTCCACAAATCTCATGGTTACAGTGCATTCTGATGAAAAATAAAAACAAAACCAAACAACCACGAGCTATTTCCAGGCAATGTCAGAATCCTAAAGCCAAGGCCAAAAATTCACAGGAAGATCACATAAAATGGCAGTAGGGAAAAGAGGAGAGGGTTAGGGCTTCATGAACTACAGCAGACAACTCAGATGAAATAACTTCCCAAAGTCTCAGGAGGCCAGGAGGGAACAGTAACTTTTAAGCCAGCCAGTGCCTTTGTATAAAGCAACGTCTGGCAAGCCTTGAACCGCATCATTAAAGAAATCAGAAGGAAAGAAGAAAAAAAGAGAAAAAAAAGAGAGAAAGAAAAAGAACTCGTGACAGAACCACCTTATTAGACTGACCTTTCTGGAAGGGATGCCACTGGTTGGATCAGAGGCCCATGGGCTGCACAGAAGGAGAAGGCTGGCTGCCTTCACGTCTCCTACAACAGCCTGGGGAAGGGCTCAGGGCAGTAAGGAAACTGCAAGGTATTGAGTTGTAGATCTGAAAACCAAACAAGCTTGAACTATTTCCTTCCCATTGTGTGTAGATCAGCCAGAAAGACAAGAATGTTCGAGCTCGTTTAGTTCTCAAGCTGCTGAATTCAAAGCAGAACACACATATGTCGGCTTTCAAACCAAACTTCAAAAGAGAAAACTCATTCCATGCAGAAAGGACAACTGAGAGGGTAAGTGGAGTAGGTAAGGAGGTAGACAGTTTATCTCCTCACACATAACCTTTTTCTATTCTCTTTTATCTGGTTTTCCAATCTGCTTTATCTCAACACACTCATTTCCCTTGCTGTATGCCTGTATGAGTATCAGTGGTCTTCTTCACATACATAAACACACAGAGACATATATATGTATATGTTACATCCCACTTACACTATGACACTTCTTGCTCCCTCGCCTATAGGCAAAAGGGTGGAAGAAGTATGGCAAAAATCAACACTCAAGCCTCATGTGAAGACCTTGCTGAGCAGATTGTAAACAACACCAACCCCAACGCAGGGTTGGTGCACACAGGACTCTTCATTTTCAACCTGCTTAAAACCTACACTTTTTTTTTTTTGGCTGTATTTTTCCTTTCCCTCCCCATTTCCAACCTAAAGCACATTATGGCTACAAACTTCAGTTAACAACTGTAGCATTTACAGTTTTACCTACCATCATTGCAGGCCCTGGGGTCCTATACCTGACTAATACTGAATCAGAATATTTCTGGATTCTGTCTCAAAGTTAAGACAGGGGTAATAAGAATTTTGAAGTTTCCATTTGATAAAGTTTACAAAATAAGTGAGTATAGGATTGGCACAAGTGGCTATTGTTGCAATTTTCTAAATGTAGGTGGCTTGATTTGTCCCAGTTGCTTTAGACAGACTAACAGCAGCTTAGGAAAGTGGAAAGGATTTATTATTTTTTTTTATGAGTGACAGAAAACAATTCATCTAGAAACAATGATAAGTGTATCTGTCAACTATGCTTTGTTCTTTGGATTTCCAAAACCAAAACTGAACTCCCTCTCCTCCCCCATGCCTCTGGCTTCTGTAAAATTTACAGAACTGGAATTAGCAAGATAATTTTAATGTACTTTCTTCTAAGCAAACGTTTTCCCTTGAAAAATGGTATTTCACACTCAGAACATCAGTTCTTTCTTCTTAGTTCCCAGAACTCTTACAAGAGCACAAATGCCTTGTTTAAAGCATCATTTTCTTCTCTTCTTCAAAGCACAGAAAGCTCCATCGAAGGAGGGGGACTTCATGGTTCCATCAAGGCGGCAGAGAGGAAGCATCTAATTCTAAATGAGGCCTTTCATCTGTCAAACAGTACAAGCAGATAGACCCAATGTAGCTCATTCTTTAGTCATACAAGACTTGTGCTTTGAGGTTATCCTTTCCCAAACAAGGCCTCAGCTGCTCTTCAACTGTGAGCAGATTTTACCAGAGAAAAAGAGAAGAGGGAAAAATAAGCCTGAACTGCAACATTCAATATTGTTGAAGTTTGGTGTACTCAAAAGCTTGACTTCCTACCCTTTTTTCCTCTCCCCAGTTGTACCAGTATAAAATACAATAACTCTCCTGTACTCATAATGCTCTAAGAGCACAGAAACTATCACTGTTCTTGGCATGGCCTCCACACCAAGATCAAGATCTCACCATACTAAATTTAGTGCAGAAAATGTAAGGGACTGAAAACATCAGAACATAAACCATCTACAGAGAAAGCCATCAATAAATACAGATTTAGAACTGGTTTCAACACACCAGTAGGCCAACTCCACAAAAGATTAGGTGGGCATCTGGTAAACATCACAACAAAGAAGTTTTAAACGTCTGTAGGATTAGGCTGGTAATCTGAAAACCACCACTAGCACCAATGTAGTCACTGCACCACCTTGCAACTATCAAGTTAGAGCAGTCCTGACAGAAGGCATTTCCAAATGACTTCAATGACCTACTTCAATATAGGTTTGCAAGTGATAGACTGGGGAATCAGCAACACTGCAAGTCCAAGCATCAGCAGAAGAAAGGGACCCTTTGCTTTACATGTAGCCACTCTGGGAGTACTGAACTACATCAGGACCTTACCCGGCACATTTACAGGCTGCTCTAAGCATTTGAGAACAGCCTTGGTCACTACCAAATCACATTAATAAGCGTGACAAGCAGGATAATTTGAAGAAGCCGAATTTGGGGTTTGTACCAGTTTTTCTCACTTACGGCAGCGCACCTACCTTGAATAAAAACTGGTTAAAATTGTTTACTAACATTTCACAGAGGAATTCCTGAAAGTTCTCTTATTTACCTTGCTCCAAAAGGAAAAAAAGCAGTAGCTTTCCGCTTTTATGGGAAAATGAACAGCTCTCCATCTTTGGTACTTTCTTCTGTAATTGTGGAACTAAATAGCGTAACAGAGACCTCAGTGACACGTTCATCCTCTGAAGTAAGATTGAGAATAGCCATAAAAGAAGTGCCATGCAAAGACTTATTTCTAATAGAAACTCTTTCACCATCTTTGATCCTAGCAAACTCACCCTGACAGCTACAATAAAGAAGAGGTTACTGCCACAAGCCAACTATTTTGATCACCTCCTAGAAGCTGGCATCCCAGGAAAAAAAGCAGAAAAACAGTTCACGGGAACAGCACAAATAAAGGAGTGGGCAAAATGCAAATTCCAGGGCAGTAACATGCCTAGTTACTGCATAGGCATCCCATACAGTTAATGGAATTACGCAGCAGCAATCTTTCTCAAAGAGGTTTTTAAATCACTCACAGAAGAACGTCTAAAAGCTCGTCTGCCAAACACCTCATATTTAATTTATCCTTCCACAGCAGCAAGCAGTACACACACTAAATGCCCCTCCTTCAACTTAGGAGGTGTAAAACTCCGCTAGACTAATTTATTTAACAAAAATCAAAGTTACATTGAAAAAATACATGAAAATTATTCTTAAAAGATGGCTATGGCTATTGGAGCTTGTAAATCCCACCAGAATAAAAAAAAAAAAACACCTTTGTAATTGCGCACACACATGTGTCCAGACATGCTCCTTGCAGTCTTAAGTGACTTCCATTTTTCTTGAACTACTTCCAGAACTTTTGGAGAATAGGTTATTTATTCTTAAAGAAAGCATGCCAATTATTCCAGTGGTGAGCCATGCAGGCAGAGAGCGGCTGCTGAAGCAGGTCAATAAGGCACTGCAGGAAGGGCAGCGTTGCTTTGCTCACCCTTCAAAGACAGATCACAAGCACTGCCTTCATTAACAAGTATTGACTGCCCTCTCTAATTACTGAATTCTAGACCTGCCATTTTCACTGCAGCACAGACCTCAGCTGTCTGCAGATGCCATTTGCTGAGACTAGATTTACTTACTGATAATTTAACACTCTGAAAAGAGGTGGGCAAATTTTTTTTTAAACAGATGATATGTATTTTTCAGATTTCCAAAAATATCTGCTCTTTCCTAATCTGTTGGATTGCTTGCCTGAAGTTAGAAAATACAAATCCAGTATTTAGACTTGCAAATTAGTGAACTGGTTTTCAGAAGAGCTCAAACTCAGCACTCTCTGAAAATCAGGTTATTTAGCTGTTACATTGTACAGAAAACCCTGGCTGTAGAACAGAACGCTTTCAGCCTTGCTCTCACAATTCTCTAATCAACTCCACTGAGCAATACTTGTGCTTTCCCTATGCACGATTTAGAAACAGACAATCCGTCCTAATTAACTACAGGTGAGAAATTGAAAGGCTATTTTAATTCTGAATAACACTGTCAACAGAATAGTATAGAGTTTAATTTTTTTTTCCTTTTTGTCCTTTAACATTCCTAGGTAAACAAACCCACAACTACTTTCCCTCTTAAATATCCACTACATTAAATATCTGCCTTAAGAAAAAGAGCTCTATAAAAAATGATGGAACACATACTCCATCCTCACTATTCTGAAGCAGTTTTGTCTAATCACATTAATTTATTTACTTACCAAGGAAGACATATAAGAGCATTATATGAAATTATGATTTCATTTCTTCTCCTCAGGTCAAAAAATAATTGTTTCTACACCATGGTGACTTTCTGCTCACATCCTCAACGCCAACACTTGAGGTGGCTGCACAATCTACATGCTGAAGGGCTCGCTGTCTTCACTTCCTTTTGTGGCTTTTCAAGGCCGAAATGAGAGGGAGAGCTTTTGTTCACCAGAATATTGCACTTCTCAGTTACTTTATGAGCATGCTAGTTTTTCAAAGTGGCAGCTTTACTCCTACCTTCCGATATATCCTCTGGGACTAATTTGCTCCTATCTAGGGAGGCATTGGATGATGGCAAGACCCAACACAAGCTCAGAACACCTCCCCTTCATTCTTACTGTTGCACTCTGCATGTGTAACACATACTCCAGAAAGCAGATACTAAGTGAACGTTAAAAATCTGTCTGGGTGAATGGAAAGCACACTGCTGTAGCTACCAGGAGAACACAGGTTGTTAGATTGCACTTAACCATTCCTTACACAGCAATTTGGTTGCCTGCAGAGCATTGCCTATCATTTCTATAGGAAAGCCCGAACTGATCTCCATAACAAGCGGGATTTTTGTCACCCATGTCTTTTTAAGGCATCTGCTCCTTGACAGTTTATTTTTAAAAAAGGCAGTCACATTGAAAATACTTCTGAGATTGTCATAAATATGCTTCATCTTACTCCGGTTAGCCTTCCAGGCTGAAGGAGAGTCATTTTCGTAGCAGATCCAGGACACAAAAGAGATCACAGCTTCCAGTCATTTTTTCCTCAGTTTCCCCAAGTATTAAAGAGATCATATCAAACAGTTTTGGAATAGCCCTGCAACTGACACATCTTGCATTCATTGTATATTAGGTCAATCTTTTGAAGGATCTCTCTTCACCACAACGCTGTCAAAGCAGCGCAGTCCAAAAGTGATAACCAGCTAAGCAGTCATGGTTTGTCTAATTTAGTAGTCTGTGGTGTGAAAATACCCTAAAATACACATCAAAACATCACCTTCAATCTTGTGCTCCATACTCTCTTCGAGTGGTTTATACAGCAACATGAAGCTTTAATACTTACTTGCCCAGTAAGATAGAGATCAACCCAATAAGACATAGTATCTGCCTCCTTGTTTTTTTTAAGGAGAGAGAGGGCTACTGATCTTTTAAAGTTTCTTTTGCTTAAAGGACAATTCCAGAGGTAAAACTAAGCCATGAAAAATTTTCTGTATAGGCTATCAAGGCTTTTATTTTAATGAAATAAGAAAATACTGGGGTTCCATTTCACTTCAAAAACATCCCATAGTTCTCAGTTAAAATTCTAGAAATCTAAACGTCGAAGATTTCAGTCTTGTAAGATGGTCAGGCCATGGTGCCACTGATCTCAGACTGTAATTGAGAATTACAGTCACTGTTCTGAGGGCTACTGCTGATCACTCAGCGTGATAATTTAGTAAAATGAGAACTGACTGTACTATGATTTTTACGTTGCTTTAGTATAGTGGAACACTTAATTCAAAATCATGGGTCAGATGTTTTTACTAATTTTGGACATGATATATAGCACAGGATCTGGTGTTTTGACCTACAATCTGAAAAAAAAAAAAAGTCCTAGGGATCATTTGTTCTTACTCAAAATTGGAACCACATTTGACAAGTACATCTGTTTATTGTGTCCAAAAAAGAAAATACAGCCATTAACTTGTATGCCATCCCTTGTTATGCTGCTCAGTCATAAGAAGGAGGGAGAGGAGAGAAAGTTGCTTAAAGAAATTTATTTTGCCAACCATCAGCAGAATCACTGATGGATTCAGAGCAGGATTCACTAAGCTTTCAGAGCAGTCTCTGACGTCACCTGTGAAGTGCTAAATTCCTTAAAGCCTGGGAAAATGAGAAGGTTGTATTTGTGCTTGCTTTTTTGTAAGGGCACCTATTACCATGGAAGCAGAAAGCAAAGCTGAGTTTTAGAAAGATTTCACTATTCAGCACGAGTAACTGCACTCCAGATACGAAAAGGATAGTGCAGGAATTATAGCAAAAGAAATTGTGATCAGTAAAGGTTAAGATCTTTTATCAGCAATAAACATCTTTATCCTTTTCCACAGGCACTTTGTCCTCAATTCCAAATTTTTTACTATTGATGTCCACCTCCAAGTTAGCCACTCACAAAGCGAGAAAAGTGCAGGTAAATCAGTCTGATTTCATTCCAGACTTTGAACTAAGGATAGAAAACTATCATGCTAAGTTACTGCTAAATGATAACCATTTTATGATTAATCACAGATTGATCTGGGAAAGAAAGATGTTTTGAACAAAGTCTGTAAGACATATCCTACCTGGTCATATTTCCTTCACCTTGAACATAAAAAAAGACTAGGTCTGATTAGATATAAATGCAGAGCTGATAGGTTAGAAATCCCTTTGCCTTTCATATCACATGGTCAGTTTTCTCAGCGCAAACATTCCTTTTGAATCACAGTATTACCAGGCACAGAACATTTGCAAATGATTCACAAACTAAACCTTCGAGAAATTAAACCTGGTTTACTGGCTGTAGGTAGTACTCAAGAATTTCAAAAATTTCAAAAAAGCTCAGCATTCATCTTGAATACAGTTCTTTTCCACCTCAGCCAGTTTTCTGTTTTAACTAAAATACATGCCGAGCAAGGAGCTTCATCTGAACATACATGTAGAAGAATCATGGAATGGTTATGGTTTGGGTTGGAAGGGACCTTAAAGATCCTCTAGATCCAAACCCCTGCCATGAGCAGGGACACCTCCCACCAGACCAGGTTGCCCAAAGCCCCATCCAGCCTGGCCTTGAACACCTCCAGGGATGGGGCATCCACAACTTCCCTGAGCAACCTGTTCCAGTGTCTCACCACCCTCACAGGAAAGAATTTCTTCCTAATATCTAACCTAAATCTCCCTTCTCCCAATTTAAAACCATTGCCCCTTGTCCTGTCTCTACACTTCCTGACAAAGAGTCCCTCTCCACCTCTCCTATAGGCTCCCTTTAGATATTGAAAGGCTGCTATAAGGTATCCCTGGAGCCTTCTCTTCTGCAGGATGAACAACGCCAGCTCTCTCAGACGGTCCTCATAGGGGATGTGCTCCATCCCTATATATAACACAGGAATCCAGGTGGGGTTTCATGAGCACAGAGGGGCAGAATCACCTCCCACAACCTGCTGTCCATGTTACACTTGATGCAGCCCAGGACAGTTGGCTTTCTGGGCTGCCAGTGCACAATGCCAGCTCATTTTGAGCTTCTCAGCCACCAACACCCCCAAGTCCTTCTCCTCAGGGCTGCTTTCTAGCCAATCTCACACAAGCTGTATTTGTGCCTGGGATTGCCACGTCCCAGGTGCAGGACCCTGCACTTGGCTTGGTTGAACTTCATGCAATTTGCACGAGCCCACCTCTGCAGCCTGTCCAGGTCCCTCTGGATGGCATCCCTTCCCTCCAGTGTGTCGACCGCACCACTGAGTTTGGCATCATCAGCAAACACGCTGAGGGTGCACTCTACCTCACTGTCCATGTCTCCAACAAAGATCTTGAACAAATACTGGGAAGCATGCAAAGCAGTTTGATAACAGAGGTGACGATGATGCTACACAGAAACCTGTTGTCATCCATTAGTCATGTTTAATCCAATGGAGTATGTTTCTCCATAGAGTCACAAGCACACTATATACATCCAGCACTGTTACCAGTTCACCTATCACGCTGGGTATGAAAACCTTTAAGGAGCTTCTCTGGCTTTTAAAACTATGCCCCCTAGCAACAGCTACACCAAAAAGCAACCCGTAGGCCATAATCACCTAGTAGGAAGGAAAAACCGGACCAACTTTGCCAAATCAGAGCCAGCTGGAAACACAGCAGTAGCCCCTGCCGTCAGAGCACAGCATTACTGTGGTGGTGACAGCAGCCACCCCACCAGCTCTGCCCCAAAGAGTTGGCAGCAAGAGTTGGAAAAATGCAACAGTGCAATATCTACAGCTCACCCCATTGCTGTGTGTACAGGTGCTGGGGTGAACATGCTGAAAGGAGAATAAACCAGGTGGCAGCTTTCGCATTCTGGTTCCACCAAGGAAGAAATTTGGTGGCCTTTTATTTTTGTTTGTCTTTTGTTTTGTTTTGGGTTTTTTTGGGGGGGGGAGGTTTGGTTGGGTGTCTTTGTTTATTTGGTTGTTTATAATAGAGGTTGGTGAGGAATTCAGTGAGGTGGTATGGGAAAGGGAAATAAGGTTGTTTGAAATTCAAATATGAAGTCAAAGAAATGACTGCATTGACTGTGCCTGCCTGTTTTGAGCAGGACTCCTACCTGTGTACTGAAAAATATTTATCTGTCAAGATTTCCAACATGTCGTTGGATCTCATGCAATGTTTTATTGATATTTGTCAGTTCAAAGCAATATGCAGCTGCTGATATTTTAAGTTTCCATAGGCACCATGTACTAATATTGAATTTCCACATTTTCAACACAGCATGGCACAGTTCTGCCTGTAAACCAAACCAGTGGAAGTTTCAAAAGATAGTGAAGTTGAGTAAAATTAGCTAACTATAAATTACCTGACTAGCTTTATTATATTAAAATTAAATTAAGTTGAATAAATTCAGCTTTAGATTTCAAAAATCAGATTATTGTCATAGAGTTAGAATACAAAGTTACCTTCACTTAACTCTGAGGAGCTGAAAAACACAAGTGTGTATTTATTTCTTCTTTAAATTCAAACACCTAAATTAGAATTAAAGAACAAGTACACACCTGCTTAATATGAGAGAAGTGAACTGGAGAGGACATGCAGACATTGTCCACAATCTGCTAACCAGGAAACAAACACTATGCATCTTTTCAGAAAGTTATTTTGCCTGTATATTCCTGAATGTCTCTGCTAAGTCCTAATTAGGCAACAGGATAGTGTTAAAATAACACAACCAAAAACCTCAATGCAACTTCCAAGTAAATAGGCAGAAAATAGTAAAAAGGAGCAACAGTTGAAGGAACAAGCCAATCAGACTAAGATCTCATCAAGAAATACCTCTCATTCATTCAATATGCTGTGCAAAAAGGATATTCAGCTTATTTCTTTTACATTAATTATCGTAGGTACCCCAATAGCAAAATCAAAAAAAAAAAAAAGGCAGCCTATAGCAGTTTGCTGCTCAATTAAGTTATTGGTAGTGAATTCTTTGATGATTTATGGTACCCAAACCATGCATATAAGCAAAATAAGAGATGATCATTCTGAAGAAGGGATTATTGTATTTTGATTACTCATTCAAAGCAGAAAGGTGGGTTGTTTTTTTTTCTTTTCTTTCTATACCATGGTGAGGAGGCCAGGAAGAGCATGGAAAAAAAAAGGAGAATCTCAGTGGACATGGCCCCAGTGCCACATGGATATGGAGACTCCACCACCTCTCTGGGCCACTTATTTCAGTGCTCTGACATCCTCAAAGTAAAGAATTTCCTGTTTATATGGAGGCTCTTATGTTGCAATTTGTGCCTGTTACCTCTTGTCTCATCACTGGGCACCACTGAAAAAAGACTGGCCCCATCCTCTTGACACCCACCCTTTAAGTATTTATAGGTTTTGATCAGATCTCCCCTCAGTCTTCTCTTCTCCAGACTAAAAAGACCCAAGTCCCTCAGCCTTTCCTCATAGGAGACAAGTTCTAACCCCCTAGTCATCTTTGTAGCCCTTTGCTGTACCCTCTCTAGCAGTTCCCTGTCGTTGAACCAGGGAGCACAGAACTCCAGTTCTCCAGATGTGGCCTCACCAGGGCAGAGCAGAGGGGCAGGATGACCTCCCTTGACCTGCTGGCCACGCTCTTCTTGATGTGCCCCAGGAAGCCATTGGCCTTCTTGGCCACAAGGGCATATTGCTGGCTTATGGTCATCCTATTGTCTACCAGGACTCCCAGGTCTTTTTCCACAGAGCTGCTCTCCAGCAGGTCAGCCCCTGTGCACAAAGGCAGCCCAAACATTAGTGAGATGAAGGATCACCTTTGAATGAACATATGGGAAACACAGAGGGGCAGGAGTTTGGGTTTTTTCCTTCTGGTATGTACTTTCATACTATCAAATGGAGCTCAGCACAGTGCTGTGGAAAATAGAAGACTTCTAAATACATGCACTCCCATAGTCTTCACAGAGCACAAGTCATCCGCTCCTGCTCAGGTTGCTAATCTCCTTCCTGGGGATCAAAGGAAATAAATAGTGAAAGATGTACCTTTTTTTTTTTTTTTTTAAGGCATTATTTGGTGTGAGAAGGGAACACAGGGCAGCATAGAGAAGCTGATGGGTTTTGGTTTTTCCTTTCCTGCAGGAAACTCTCTCCAAATTGTTGCTCTAATAGAGAATTTCTGTTATTTTCTCCTGATCCGTAGAATATCTTCCAAGCACCTTCAGGCAAAAAGAAATAATGGAAAAGCTTAGCGCTGCAAAGGAGCAGTTATGACACTTACTGGGCCTAAACAACATAACTTGGGTTGGAGAGCTGTACAGTCAGTGCTCTACAAGTGAGGGTATGGATTCTATAACTTCACCCAATTTGAGTATTCATTACATCAGGCCTAGACACATTAAGAGGAAAAGAGTTATGGTAAACTGCTGTGCCCCAGATCTGTTCCCCATGCAGATGCTTCAGCAGCATCACCAACACTCTTCCTGACACTGGCCATTTTTCTGTCACCTCTAAAAACAATTCCCTTTTTTGAAAGGGCTATGTTAATATCCTCTCAGAAAATCACCGGAGAAATCATGAATTTTAGAGAATAAGAGTCTGAATTCTTTGTATCGAAGACGATTTAGAACTTTAGTTCTGGTGTCTCGAACAAGAGGATTATGGTCCTGCTCACAGCTGTCAAATACCACGTGCTGTTTCAGATGAATGCTGAACATGTGTGCCATGACCCGAGCAGAACAGAAGCAATTAATAAGGGCTTGGCAAGTACCTTTAAACATGACTGTTGAACCCTGTGGGGAAGAAGGTAATCTGAGAATTTGAGATGTGTGAGACATCCCTAGAAATACTCCTCAGTTTTCTAAATTATGTTAATATTTAAATCAGCAAATCATATGACAAGCACAGCGAAACTACTTAATCCTTTTTATTCCCTTTTTCATTTAGAAAATATCACCTTCCTATCTCAATATTTTTTGTAAGTTACACGAGGCACAAAAACCAACTAAGGTTAGTTTTAATCAGGACCCAGTCTAAGACAACTTCTGAACAGCATTCAGGAAATAAAAAAAAGAGGACACAATATTCAGTGGTAAGATTCACATTAATATTGTGATTTTGGAATGTGGTACGTAATCATTATTTTAAATGGCAAGCCTACTTTTCTGTTGCATCTCAGCTGAAAACAGTGAAAACCACCCATATAAAACTAGTTAAATACACTGTTGGTATCAGCCACATAAGAAAAGCAAAGATTCTATTGTTAAGAGTTAACAGTTGTTAAAACAAGGAAGTAAGAATTTTCCACAGTTGGGATGAACAGACACTTGTTTGTTTAAGCTCTATCAAAACACTTGGAAGAGGTAACTCATTTGGGTTTTGAAGTTCCTTTAAATTCCTTATTTATACACACAATGCTACGATTATTCTCATTTCTATGAACAGAAGGCTTTTACTATATCCTGTGCAAAAGCAGTGAAGCCCTTATGCAGAAAATTAAAGTAAACACTAAGAGGGGCAATTCTCCACACTGAACACTAAGGGCAGCCCATTCCAATGCTCACCAGGCCTCTTGCTGGCTATACACAGCAAGCTGGGATGGACGTTCTTCATCCCCTGTTGACTGTACGTCAGGAACACTAATCTGAAGATTTCCTCCATGCTTGATACAGGACAGGGAAAGGACATGAGGAAGATTAGAAACAGATGAAATACACAACCAACCAGTTGGGTTGTTGGGTTTTCACTTGCTTACACCCTTCCACTCAACCCAACCACACAAGCCACCGTAGAGTGCTATGGCAATTGCCTTCTGCTACCCAACCTAGCTTGGTAGTCCTCTAAACAGCTTTTTAACAGCCAGCTCAGGCATTAGCATGCCCTTCATCTGGAAGCCTGGGGAGCCTGTTTGTCCACTGGATCAGATATAGATTAATACATTACAAAGAACACTCTTTACTGCATTATCATGCATAACTCATCATATCATGCGTGAAGGTAATTAGAGAGCAACAGTTGGGTCACATTACCATAACTCAGTGAAAGTCAACTTAAACTTCTGCATTAACAACCACTCTATTTTCTAAAGCAGACAATTATTTTTAGTGGTAGTTAATAGATACAACTTGCTTTCAAATTTAAAATGCATCTGAATAAAATTCACAGTTCTATATTCAGAATTCACAGTTCTATATTTAGAATTAAGCCAACACACAAGTGATAAATAGTTTTATGCACTGATAGCAACTCTGATTTTATTGTATATATCAACAAAAAAATCATGTGTTTCTCAAAGCCTCACCTAGAATCACATTTTCACCTGAGAATGCTTCCATTTTGAAGACATGAAAGTCCTCTTTTTTAATTAATAAATAATAGGCATTCTAAGAGCAAATAAAAAGGATACCCAAGAACTCTTGAAAACCATCCTCAGGTGCCCATCATCCTGCATGACTTTCTCAAATGCTATAGCACTGCTAGCCCGTAGAACAGCTGAAGTATAAAAGAATTCTACCTTCACCTGTGAAAAGTAATTTCTTAATGATGGAAGTTGATGTTCAACTGAGTGAACAGGGGCACTTTGACAAGAGTCAACTGAAGAAAAGGCTAGCAATGTAATTGCATAAAACTGAAAAAAAGTTTCGGTTCTATCAAAACCAATTTATTTTTTTTTGTTATCAGTAACTTTGTTTTGACTTCCTAAATCACGAGCTCTGAAGATGAATGTAATTAGCCAGCAAATTTCATTTCCTAATTCAATTACTGATGTTAATACAAATAATGTGTATATTAATATTCAATTAAGAAACCGGTGTGTCAGAGGTGGGAGTGAATGGCAGGATGTGACAGCAAAGAGGAAAAACATTCTGATTACTCACTGGAAGAAGTTGTCATCAAGCCCTTCTGATACAAGACAAAACACTAAAAGTAAACTTATCTTCAAGTATTACTGCTTTAAAAATTTTACAATTCAGGTCACTTATAGGGTTTTGTTTTTTTTTAAAGTCTGTTGTAGATCATAACTTTGATTTTTGATTTAAAATACCTGTTTTACAGTGGAAGAGAACCTAGGAGTCTGAAACAGCTTCAGCAACTGAATGCCTCAGCCTAGCAGAAAGATACAAGCTACTAATATAATCCTTAAGTAAATAACTAAAAAGTTGCCCTACCCAGGCAGACTTAGGAACTTCAGGTTCCTAAGGAACCTGACTCAGGTTAGGAACTTCAGGTCAAACCAGGAGCACTGGTAGGGAGCTCTACACTCATTCCCTCCCTCTTCTGCCTCCAAAAACCACTGGGTGCTGGCAAGAGCATTTGCTCTCAAGTTTTACAGATTGAGGCTTCTCGCGCTTCACAGAAATGGAAGGTATGTCCAAAGATGTCTATAGAAGCCTCTATATTGCCTTTTCCTTTCAGTCCCACAAGGTCCCCCCGGAAATTAGAAGCCCCATCAAGAACCCAGATGATCCAGGGAAAGCACGCAGCTCTAAACCAGGGCCCAGGACAGTTGCCACCCCACAGTGGGGCCACCAGCAGCCCTGGTACTGCCGGGCTAGCACGTTCAACTAATAAAAAGCCAAATCTTTAAGGCGGCCTGAAGAAATCCAGCCACTAAATCAGTCTGAATTATTTTTCATCATTGGTGACCATCATCTCTCCCTGCTCCTCACCTACACCTGGAACGCATGACCATGTATTTGAGAGGGAGGGCAAGTGCCTGTACGTACTCACGAGGGGACCTCTAAATCAGCTGCATTATCATCGCTGCTGCAAGACAACATTCGTTCAGAAGTGAGTAATAAAACACAGGATTTCACATCTCACATTACAGCTCCACCACAGCTTTTCCTTCTTTCCAGGCTATTTAACATATTTTACATTAACATCTATGACATGCTTAGTATTAATACTTAGTAACTATCACTATTTCATTGCTCTGTGCCCTACCTTCAACTCCATGTCTTCTGCCTCCGATTTTAATCCATTTTATGCTCCATTTTACTGAGTTTCAGTGTAATCGGAGGTGACAAATTGCTCTGAAACTCATTAAAAATACATTTCTTTACATGTCTGGCTTTGAAAAGTACTCTAAGCAGTTATGGTTTTCTCCTCTTTCTGCTTTTACTCATTTCTCCGTATCTTGCAATATCACCTTACTGTTGTGTATTTATGCACTAGGACCACATCTCTGATTTTTGCTTGGTTTGTCAACATTTCAGCAAAGCCCCATCCTTCCTTCCTTCCTTCCCCACGCTAATATTACAAGTATTTTTTTTCTGCTAAAGCCATCTTTGTCAAAATGCCTCTTCCAAGGCAGCGAGTTCAAGAAACCATTAAAATTTTCCTCTTTCAATTTCCTTCTTTTACTTGCTTGGGTTATTGACAAAACTACCACTCCGGGGATACCCTCTCTAAACAGGATTCTCTCTCCCCTGGTGAGAGGTCAGGAGGTTGTTGATCCAGTTTGCCTGAATGTATCGAGCTGCCCACAGCTACGCATTTGATTAAAAGGTTTTGAACATCAAGAGCTGGAGGCAAAGTTTATTCATAGATTTAACACGATGGAAGGGATCACTCTGATCATCTAAGCCTAACTATTTATCCTGAATTGCCTTATATCCAGGAGAGATATTACATATTTCCATACTGGAAAGCCTTTTTTTTTTTTTGTCATAGAAAAAAGGAGCCGAAGCGACAAGATTCGCAGTCAATAATTTGATTAAAATACTGAATTGACAATAACGTTTTAAAGAAAATCTACCCATCATTAACAGACCTAGAGGAAAAAATCCACAAGTATCTTATTTTAAAATTTGCTTGCTCTGTATTTTTCCTTTCCTGCTGGTAAATCCATCATCCTAGGAAGATGATTTGTCTTAGAAGCAAATGCATGGGGCTACTTTAAGACATAACAGTGCAAAATACTGCAGTTGGAATGCTTTATCACAGATCACTCTGTACCCAAGACATACTGGCAAACAGAATCAAATACTGCCCAGCTACAAATGGGATTTTGACTAAAAAGCTGGGAGATGAAATAGTCCCACACCAGGACTTAAAGAGTGGGTGAAAAGTCTGACAACTGCAATTTTAAGCAGCACAGGTAGCAACAAACAAGGGATAAAATAACCGCTGTTACTTTCACTACTTTCAGTCTCAATATTTGTGTTTTACTGGTCACCCACCAGTAACCTGTTCTTCAAGCAATCTCTCCTTTTCCTAATCCAAAAATCTCTCAACCTCATTTAATCATTTATCTGCAAAAGTGACCTGCTCCTGTGATTTTTGTACAACAAACTAACTTGCATTGTGTGTGCAAGCCATTGCTTTCCCAATTTCAACCATGCCTAAAAGCACTTCAGCAATGGTATTTTACCAGCACCCCCACAATTTCGCCCTCTTATTCTAAAGAAGCCTCCCCAGCAAAGAGTGGACTTGCGTTATTTCCAGCAAATTCCCATCAAATTGTAACTCTTCTTTGAAACTCTTTGTGTAGTGCCATTGGCAAGTCAAGCAATTCTAATCTATTTAAGGCAATCACCATCCTGACCACCAGGCAGTCAGAATTACAAGACCAACAACAATCACTGGGTGAAGTGGACATTGTTTGGGAATGGCTAAACAGCCCTGCCAAACCAACCCAAAATACACGCATAAATGACTTTTCTGGATACTCTATGAACCAAGCAATACACTTACTGGCTTTAAAGGGATCATTTTCATCCTAAATATAGATGGAGAAGGGGGGGGGGGGGGGGAAGAAAATAGTAAAATTATATACAGGAAGCTAAGTTCCATTTACAGCACTTTCACGCAACACATTCTCTTCAGTAGGAGGCACATGGGATTAATTTGGCCCACAAGAAACAGAAAGTTCTTTAACAACAGACAAGAAAGTGTATTTTCATGCAAGTTCTGCATAAAGCAATTCTTTCATACCTTACTTTCCCTCATTTTTGAGAGGAGAGCAATACACAGAAGTAATTTCCTGTATGCTCACCTATCTCTCTTAGGATTTTCAAGCGTCAGAAGTCCTTGGCAAATCTCAACTTCGGAAAATTTTCAAAAACCCTGCAATCATCAGAAAAGCACACCAGGCAACTTGTTCTCTTTCGTGGTGCATCATGGTTGAATGCATCTACAAATTCCAATCACTGCTTAGATTAGCCCTAATGATCATATCGGTTTTCCCTGAACACACTGTATAGTGATCAGATTTTCCATCACTGCAGACCAGTCAACAAAACGCAGAGGGTAACACAAAGCCAGGAGCAAGGAGAATGATAGCCCAAAGTTCATTACTTCATTTGCAAAAATAAAACAAAACCAACAACAATGAAAAACTACCAGGCAAGGTGCTCAAGCTTTTAAAGAACAAACTCCTGAATAATAAAGACAGTTGTCATAGACTAGAGTAACATGCTATTAGAGCCTCATTTAGTTATCTCCCACAGCAACATGAAAGCCCAAAAGACTACTGAAATTTTGCTAACATAATACCATAAAAATCATATCCGTTTAACAGCAGCAGCAGGGAACTATTTTTTTTTCCTGTCAGCATTTGCAGCCACCTTGCTGCAGTGAATGCTGTCCTGAATGCAAATCACCTCAGCTCCCCAAGAGGCACACTGCAATGTCAGAGACTGCCAATACACAGCACAACGCCAGCAGACGTATATTTAGGGGAAAAAAAAAGGAACAGAAGAGAACAGTCCAGCGAGGGTGTAAATTTGAACAAAGCCAAGGAGCCAGTGCAAGATTTGAACTGCACAAGAAGTTAACCTACCCTACGTGCAGCAAAGAGAGAGGTGACTGTACTGAGTGTTGGAAGAAGCTGTTTCTTGCTATTTAAGCTTGTGTTCCGAGCTAGGTCTTCACTGAGCAGCTAATCAAGCCAGCTGCGTGGAGACACATGCTTCTGGGACAGCTTGATCCGAGGCAGCAGTCCTGCCGTGCTCACACTTTGCAGAGCTCTTGCCTTGTGAAAGCTGCTGAGCAAGCAAGTGCCAGCCTACACCTGCTTTTGGCAGATTTTGAGTTAACACACACATACCCATTAGAAACAAAGATGTGTTCGAGTTAGCAGGAAAAAAGACACCAAATCTACATCAGTTATTCCCTCCAAAAAACAGATTATTAATCATGCTCCTCCACTGAATGCCCCCCTCTAACCTGTCTCCAGATATCAGCCTCCACATTTTCCAGCCATTTCAAAGCATCCCCAAGAATTCAAATACTCTTTTGTCCAAATCTTTAAATTAAGGTTTAATTAATAATTTAAATTAATATCAACTTCTGATAGGAAGTAATTTTTGCTTTGTCCTGTAGGTAAACACACCAAACTTAGTTAAAATAGGTCTTACTAAGTCTACTCACTAATTAACATACATATACATAATCCAGATTTTTTTCAAATGCATTTGTAGGCAAATATAGTTAACGTAATACATCTGTTTTATCCAGTTGCTTTCCAGATACAGATCTGAGGCAACTGCCAGAGTCCTGTCCCCAAGGAGCAATGTAACTAAATAGCATATTTCACAGCACTTGGCAGAGATGAGGATTAGAGATGTATGGGCTACACTAACTCCTCCTTACCCCTAAATTTTTCGAGGGGGGTCAAAGGCATACTCCTGCATTAAAAACAAACAAACCTAAAAAGCCCACCCCACCCTTAAAATCCACTTAGCATTTTGCAAGCCAGAAAAAGTGTAAACACCTGCATTTTCTTTTGATAGGTGAAGGAACACACCCAGCTTTATGTTGGATCTAGGGATTAAAGTTTATACTTGCAGAATCAAGGCAGCCTGATCACCTCTTATCAGTAACAGAAGCAAAGAAAGAACAGAAAGGGAGGCTGTGAAGCTGCAGCACATGCCACTGTGGCCACTGCTAACAGAGGAGCAGACAGGGAGCCAAAGTCCCACTAAGAGAAAAGAAATTGCTTATATACACAAGGTTTCTTCACGTCAGTTTCTCGGAGAAATGGATTACGAATGAAAAAAAGGGGACGCTTTATGTACCTACATGAGAAAAGCTAAATAATCATCACCAAGTCTCCCTTTTATTTCCCACATCTTTGCGATTCATTTCCTTATCTTAATTTTGTGAGTTTTTCATATTGCTATCATATTTAGCAATCACGATGCAATGAAAGTCCCAACGCAGGGACATTTGATAAGCAGCATGGTGCTCTTATCACAGCCCTCATGACCTTCCTGCCATCCAGAAGCCACAAGAAGAATGTTCACACTGAAAATCTATGTATTGCACACGTGTCTAGTAAATAAAAGTCAGCCGTCGGGGTTGATGGGGCAGATAAAAAGTGCAACAATAAAAGATTGTAGACGAGTATTAAAACGTTACTCAGGGGTCTAAGGTAACAGTGAGCAACTGCAGAAGCCTAATGGAACTAAAGAAGAAACTAACAGAAAACCTGTGTCCCTGCTGTAAGCATCCCTCTATTAGAGGAGAATTAAATCCATCAAGTCTACATACTATAAATATACCTGCCAACGTGGTATAGGTACAGGTTCCACCTGTAAACGTGGTGGAACAAAAATCCCACCACCAAAAAAAAATTGCGGGTTCATACAGATATCCAAAGCCATGAAACATTAAAGCTAAAATAAAGCACAGTACAAACAGCATTACGATAGTCTATTATTATCTTGCATTTTATTATTATAATAAATAATATAATATTATTATTCATTCAGTCTATTATTATTCATTAACTTGCACTGAATTTTTATAGGTTGGAAGGGACCCTAAAGATCATCTAGTCTAACCATCAACCTAACCCTGACAAAAATCACTAAACCATATTCCTAAGGACTATGTCAATCCATCTTTTGAACACCTCCAGGGATGGTGCCTCAACCACTTCCCTGGGCAGCCCATTCCAATGCCCGATAACGCTCTCCATGAAGAGATGTTTCCTAATAACCAATCTAAACCTCCCCTGGTTTAGAGTTGGAAGGGACCATAGAGATCATCTTGTCCTACTCCCCTGTTGAAGCTCCACAACCTCCCTGGGCAGCCTGTTCCAGGGCTCTGGCACCCTCGCTGTAAAGAAGTTTTTTCTCATATTTGAGTGGAACTTCCTATGTTCCAGATTGTGCCCGTTACCCCTCGTCCTCTCACTGGCAACAGCTGAAAAGAGTCTGGCTCCCTCCTCCTTCAGCCCACCC
>BJBW01006363.1:0-19853 GCA_004320125.1 Scolopax mira | reverse complement strand
TTTTTTTTTTTAAAAAAAACACAAACCCACAACCAAAACCAAACAAAAATAACCCACCATTTTTTTCTCAGCCATTTGAGCTTCCTGTATTATAGATACTTAAGAACACATGAAAAATGTTTTCATGTAGCCCACAATTTTGAGGGAATCTGAGATAGAACAGATATGTCATAATCACATTACAAACTACAAGCACCATTGCCATCTGGTCCTATGTACTTCTACATACTCAGAATAACATCTTTTATATTGAACCAGAAAACAGAAATAAACATTGGCCTGGCTGAAGCTTATTACAGTCAGTATGAATGAACTTAAATAATTACATTCTGCAGCAAAACATTCTTGCTTCTGGTAAATTGTTTACCAAAATTTGCTCCAGAGCCCATGAGTGAAATGGAGCCAGGACTTACCTTTTTCAAAATTTCTTCTGTTGATCTGGGGATACTTCAGCGTTCTGTACTTACAGTCTAATAAAAAGCCTTTTCAACTCCTACGTAGCCTCACAATTTTGAGAAATGATGATAAAAAAGCACTTATATTTCCTCCTTACAGAGGCTGCTTCAGTGTTAACAGAACTATATGAAGCTTTGGGTGTTGGATCATATCAAACATTTGAAAGGCACTTTTAGCTTGAAAAGTGTTTCATGTGATCAGATATATCTAATCTCAGTATTTGTTACAGTGAATGTATGTAAGAAATAAATACAGACTACGATATCTTTTTATTCTGAATTACAGCTTCAAATGCATCACAAGATTATAAAAATAGCTTACCTATTTTAGTTGCACTGTAAATATTCTCTATGGGAAACACAACCCCTAGTCCATACAACAAGACTTTTGCCAGAGCTGGAATTAGCTGAGTAGTTGTTACGAGAATGTTCACACAGTTTGTCCTACGGAAGAGAAGACACAAGCATCCTTTTTTTTTAGCAAAACAAAACACAATGAAGAAAACCTTATCCCTCCCATCAACCCCCTCACCATTATTAGTACCATTTATGAAGAAAAGGGAGGGATTTTTTCCGCCTTAAAGGACAGCAAGGTAGAGTGGCATGGTCAGACCAGAACAGGGAGTGAGAAGAAGGTCTTCCAAGGTCAGCATTTTTCCCACCAGACCAGGCAGCTTTTTGTAGACCATCATCAGACATTCCCAACCACCCCTTACTCTTCGTACTCACCTCGAATGAATAAGGGTGAGTGCTTTCAGTGCAAGTGTTAACCAAGAATCCGTCAAAGCTTCGATTTCTGCTCTTAGTTGTAACCAAGCCTCTCTTTTCGCTGGACCAAGGAGACCTGTGGAGCAGATAAGGGCATGTCTGCACCGAAATTAAGTAACATTCCATCATTTTCCTTTGCTTTCGTTAGCTCAGAGACAATTGTCCCCACGCTGCCAACCGACCACTGCCGTGTTACCCAAGGAGCAGAAACCAAAAGCTCTTCCCTTTCACTGCTCCTCATCTACCGTTAAAATACTCCAGAGCCACTTGCCTCCGACGTTATTTTTGTAGGTGTTATATATTTCTTTTACTCGTCTGTAGCGGAAGGCCAACTTTCGCATCCAGTCCACTCCTCCGCGCACCCCCGTCGCCAGGCACAGGTTTGCGCTGGTGGCGGCGGCAGGAAAGCCATCCGTCCCGAAGTTATAGGTGCTGGGCAGAGAAAAGCCAAAAAGAAAACAAAAAAACAAACAACCCCAGGGTCAACAACGAGCAAGATGCCCCCACCAGCTCCTCGCTTCACTGGGTTTGCAAAGGCTAGGACAGCTACAGGGACAGCGGGGCTGCCGTGGGCGTTACGGCACTGCTTTCCCGGGAAGGAACTGGCAAAGCAAGGTTTTTATCTTCTTAATTTCTCTCGTACCTTAAATCTTGACCGTTGTCGTCGGAAGACACATCGTCGATGTGAACCTGGTCGCATTCCTAAGGTGACAAGAAAGACTTTGTAGTTTTCTCGCCCTTGCAGATGGGGGAAGTAAAGCTACGAATGAGCTACGAACAATCTGCTCATCGGGGATCTTTTTAATTGTGGAAATCAGTAGATGGCAGTCTTGTTAAAACAACTATTTTACCTATTCCTTGTGCTCAATTTTTAGAATAAATGCACACCATCATTAGCTACTACTGTTAAACGGCTTTCCAAAAACACATTTTTGCGTTTAGAAAGGAAAGTGGTTCAAAACAATTAGCATATGTGTTCCATAAACGTTCCTGTAGCCTTTCAGGTACCTTAAAACATCACGCTGCTCAAAGCTGATTCAGTCAGTGCATAAGTGTAACTGAAACCAGACATTTTGGTAAATGTAACATATTAGAAAAATTAAACCTGATGCTAACCGCCAATGAAATTATGACCTCTGATTGCTGTTGAGCCACACACCAACACAGCCTGAGGCCAGTGTTTCAGAGGAGCGCAGACGAAAAATCTGTTCCTAGTTTGCCATTCATTTGAGAGTTGTGAGTTTCCTTCTCTCTCTTTGGTCTTAGTGCATGAAAGCAGCATGCAAAGATGAAGAAAACCCGAGCAGAAACAGCCAAATCAAACCATCTTGCTTTCAGCGACTTGTGCGCAAACTGACACGGCACATTCATAATTAGCTTTGTCCATCGTTAAATTAAAAATGGTAAGGCGTACTGTTTACCCACCAGAAAAAACATTAAAACATTACTATTAACAATTTAACTTTTGTCAGGAAAACGAATAAACCTCTGGCACTCTACATCAATCTCAATTCAACGCTTGAAACAATAATGGATTTCAATTATTTTAATAATTTCCTCTTCTCTCTCTTAATGCGAAGTCCTATAACAAACACGATCTATTTAAAACATGAAAATACTGCAATCCTTTATTTTTGTGTTACTGCTTTCCTCTGAACAAATTTTTCTCTCTCCATGGATTTGTGAGGAAGGGAGGGAAGATAGAAGTGGAAAGAAACTCAAACCAGCTGTTCCCTAACAGAATTAAAATCATGACCCTCAACCCTTTTTCTAAAACATCTATTTTCCAGCCAACCCTCTCCCAGCAAGCAGCAAGCTCCAAGGAGGAAAAGACTTTGACCCTGTAACCTTCTCCTCCTCTCCTGAGGTCAACAACCTCAGATAAGAAAAAAGCTGAAGAAGTCTATTTGGCCTCACATGATGGCTGTGAATTCTAGATTTTTAAAAACACAGGTCTATGAAAAATACCTTCGGAAACTTTTCAAACGCTTCAAAGAACAAGGTGTGGCTGTACCAGGATTTTGCACTTGTACAACACATTCTTACTGTAATATGTTCTCTGTTGTATTTCAGGCATAGGTAGCTTGTGCTAGAGAGAGATGTAAGAGCAACAACCAGACAACCAGGAAAACACAATACTACATTTGCTCATATTTAACCACCATACAGTGAATTTCCTCCTCAGGCAGACAAATGTATTAGATGTACAGATGCAGCTGAAGCTACAAGTGTGAACATATGTTGCCGGGCTTTGAAAGTCAACTTGTTTTAAAAAAAAAAAAAAAAAAAAGGCACAAGCTTCTTCAGAGAGTTACCAAATTCACAGAAATTAAGCTTGTTTTTTTGGTTTAAAACTGAAAGGAACTGTCCATCCAAATGTCTACAAACTTAACTCTTCAAATATGAACCGAGTGTGAGCTAATTAGGGGACAACCTCCCGAATCTATGAGTTTGCCCTTGTAGTTACTCTTCCACTACTCAGTGACTTTTCCAAGTCTGCGGGGACAGAAAACTTGAGTTATCAATGTAGCAGTGAAAATTGTTAAGTCAATAACCTCCTCCTCCTCCAGCTTGAAAACTGTGAATGACAACTGGAATGAGTTGCTGGAGAAGAGGATTCAAAACAGAAATCTAGAAAAAAGAAACATTTTTTTTTTTACTAACCACAAAACTAAAGGAAGGAGTAGAAGATCAGCTTCAGAGCGGTTGAAAGAAGGAATAACTCAACAGATTTCCAAGTTCAGCTCTCTCAGGCAAAAGATAGAGGCAGGAAAGATGACACCACCACATTTTAGACCCCACAGTTAGAGAGAACCCGAGGACTTGGAATTTTAATTTACACTGCAAGGTCTTGGGACCATCAGAAGCCCTGGGACGTCACAGATATTATCCCCTTTTGTCTCACCATCTGTTTGGTAGGTAAAAAGAGAGAGCTGAAATGATACAGTTCAGAAATCATGGTATCGAAGGAAAGAGGGCTTTTGGAGAGAAAAACCCAGAAAAGAAATAAGAGACTAAAAATTGGTGGGGCAAGGGTACAAGGATAGCATCAAGAAAGGAAGCAAAGTGAAGAAAAGGTCACAAACATCACAAATGTCAGGTGAAATACAGAATATCAAGGAAAGCGATAGCGTTCCTTTTGTCAGGAATAAAAGAAGAAAAAAGTCGGGAAAGAGAACGAAGCCAAATTAAAGCAGAAGAGATACACATTATAATTTGGAAAGGATTAAAGAGCCCTGTGATTGACGCTCAGTTACAACCAAAGGAAGGTCACAAGCAGTGCAGGGCTGCTTTGTTCCTGCTGAGTGGCAGGACACAGCTTGGAGGCTAAATGTGAGCTTTGAGCACCAGGTATTTTTCCCCGCTGTCTCGCTGGCTGGGGCTGGGGGCTCATGAGTGATGGGCGCTTTTTTCAACCCCTGGACCCAGGAAGGAAAAACACTCATTTAGCCATTGCTCTTTTAGCGGTAGAGCCCCTTTGGAACACCTCTTCAAAGAAGCCAATTACCTGCCCACTGTTAATTGACCTGGTCCAACCTTCCTTCAGAACGTTCGTTTTCACCTGCTTGCTTTGTGTGGAGTGTTTTGTCCACGAGCAAAGCCTACCCGAGGCACTCTTCAGTCCCTGGATTAGTTATAAGCAAGCAACCCACACATTCCACATTTTAAAACAGCAGTTTTAAAATACGGAATATATTTTCCATATTTTAAATGGAATATGCACCATAATCAGGGATATACTAAAACGATGTTTACCACTGACCAGCAAATAAAGTATGTGCTTCCAACCAGTACCTTTTTTTGCAAAGATATATTTTAATAAAAAGACAAAGACTCATAAAGTCCTCGGGTATTTCCCAAAAAATAATTTTTCTGCGACAAGAAGCAATTTAGAGCTAAATAGACATTCAGGAAAAAAAAATAAAAAATACTGTTTGCAGGCTCACCATTTCAACTTTTACACATATATTTGACACTTTTTTAAAGTTTTCATAGGAAATACAGTGCTATTATTCTCCTCCTAATTCCTCTGTCAAAGTGATATCTGAAATTAATATTGAAAGTCCCCACAGAAACACTATAAATACATGTTATTTATGCAGATGCATTTTATTATGATAGAACCACTTTATCAGTCCGCACCAAAACAGAACATTAAAATTGCTGGATTCTCTTTTAAAATAGGCTGAACTGGCAAGTAAGGAGCAAAATATCCTGTGGCTTATGTACAAAGATTGTGCAGCAAGCTGTGTTTTGCTCCTAAAGGTGTTGACCTTGCAACTTCACTGTATCCGGTTTGAAATCTTCACGAGGGGCTACAAGTGATGACATGTTTGCACTGAAGGTTTGGGTTTCAGTCAGACAGGCTGAGATGCAGCTCTGCACTTTGGAATCAATCCCTGGAAAAGCAAAACGTACTCGGTATAGTCCAGGGATAATACTTTCAGAAGGGAAAAGCATCTTGGGCATCTAAACCCCACTGACACATCGGTCTTCTCAACTGCACTGATTGTAAAGAAACCCTTGCCAGTGTGCTTAATTTGCATGTCAAAATTAGATTTTGGGCTACTGAAACATACAGAAACTAGGCAGAGAGAAAATTCACCTTCTGCAAAGGGGGAGGACTTTCAGTTTAGGAACGGCAGCCTGAAAGACAGCAAGCTGTGCAAGGCAGGAGGATCTAAAAGCCTGTGGGAGGGAGACCCCATCAAAGCTGCTGTCAAGTGAGAGAAAGGAGACACCTTTCCTATACATCTGTAAAGTGCAAGTTTGGGTGAGGGAGGCTGCTGGATAGTTGATATAAAACACTAGCAATGTCCTCAAAGCAAGCTCAAAGATGTGAGGTTACCGGTGATACCGGGAGTTGTCCGTGGGCTTACCAATTGGTTACCAATTGGCCTAAGGGAAAGTGGGAGTGTCATAGAATCATAGAATCATTTTGGTTGGAAAAGACCAACTGATCATTGAGTCCAACCATCTACCCTACTCTATACAGTTCTCCCCCACACCATATTCCCCAACACCACATCTAAATGACTCTTAAACACGTCCAGGGATGGTGACTCAACCACCTCCCTGGGCAGCCTATTTCAGTGCCCGACCACTCTTTCTGGGAAAAAATCTTTCCTAATGTTCAGTCTAAACCTACCCTGTTGGAGCTTGAAGCCATTCCCTCTATTTCTGTCACTAATGACCTGTGAGACCAGCACCAACCTCCCTACACTGTCCTTTCAAGTAGTTGTAGAGAGTGATGAGGTCTCCTCTCAGCCTCCTCTTCCACAAACTAAACAGCCCCAGCTCCTTCAACTGCTCTTCATACGATTTGTTCTCCAGGCCCTTCACCATCTTCCTTGCCCTCCTCTGCACCTGCTCCAGCACCTTGATGTCTCTCTTGTATCGAGGTACCCAGAACTGGATACAATACTTGAGCTGTGGCCTCACCAGTGCTGAGTACAGGGGGACAATCACCTCCCTACTTCTGCTGGTCACACTATTTCTAATACAAGCCAGAATGCCCTTGGCTTTCTTGGCCACCTGGGCACACTGCAGGCTCATATTCATCTGCTTGACAATTAGAACCCTCAGGTCTTTTTCTGACAGGCAGCTCCAGCCACGCTTCCCCCAGCCTGTAGCAGTGCATGGGGTTATTGTGGCCCAAGTGCAGGACCTGGCACTTGGCCTTATTGAAGCTCATACCATTATGGAATATGGGAAGTTCCATTCAAATATGAGGAACAACTTCTTTACAGTGAGGGTGATGGAGCCCAGGAACAGGCTGCCCAGGGAGGTCGTGGAGTCCCCTTCTCTGGAGATCTTCAAGCCCCACCTGGATGCAGTCCTGAGTGATGTGCTCTGGGCAGCCCTGCTTTAGCAGGGAAGTTGGACTAGATGATCTCTAGAGGTCCCTTCCAACTCTGACAATTCCATGATTCCATGATTCATGTGTCAACTTGTCCTTTGCTGTTCTCTGGCCCAGCTGGCTTGCATGGGTCCACGTGCTTGTGCCCCTCAGACCTTTCAGTGCCACCACTAGTAGCTCATCCTGAGACAGATCTCCTGCAGCAGCTCGATTAAACCAACAGACCTTGCATGGAGTCACCGAGACTTTTTTCTAACATTCCCCTCCATTGTCTCTGCTCTGGGGCTTTGAAGCAGCAGCAGATACGTGCTTGCAGGAGCTCTGTGAAACTGCTGCAATCATTTGCTAAGTGAAAATATGTCTCCAGTGAAATGCCGTCAGCCAAAGAAAAACAACAATCGAAAATGAATGACTACATGAGTCTAGCCTAAGACTTGGACATGGAAAGCTTGTGTCTTCTCCCTCCCCAGTTCCCAAAGCATTTGCTAACTCCTTCCTGCTAACTTTTCCGCCTTCTCTTTTCTGTTTTTGTATGACGAGCCAAAAACTCCCAGAGATGCTCCACAGTCATCATTCACAGCTCTTAAAATGCCTGGATCTATGTAGTCTTCTGGAATCCTTCCTTTAAACTAACTTAGGATCTTTAGAAAGATTCATATGCAAAGCATTAAGTTATGGCAGAAACGCTCTGCAAATATTTATATTACTTTGCTCCTCCGCTACCACCCGTCAAGTCATGCACTTCTGCCATAATTATGTAAAATATGCCTTACTACTCAATTTACTGTAGGAAAATTATTATTATTAATAATAATAATAAAAGAGATTAAAGCTGTTACAAGAGTTCCTCTTATCTGTGCCAATACCACATGCCAAGTGGAGTGATGTAACAGCTGATCATCTACATTTCTGTGTTACAAAACTAACAAAAATAAACCTAATAATTCTGCTGTCTTTGAATAACTGTAAGATAACTCTGGACAGGTTAGCACATTATGAAAAGGAGTAACGTGAAAAATATTATGAACATAGCCTCAGAGGATGCCGAAGTATTACGGTCCCAAATTTGCTGATTATAGCTAAAATACATTTCCACATTTGGTTAATCTTCTTAATTTACCGTGAGAAAACTAACACCGTGCTGTCAACTAATTGTTTCAATACCTTAGTCTGCAAAGTCAGAGAAGAGAGAGAGAGAAGGGGGCGGGGGAGAGGAGGGAGAGGAAAAAAAAAAACCCCAACAACCACCCTTCAGAAGAAGCTATTTTCATTTTGCCTTTACATCAGCGTGCCCATTGAGACAGCCTGGAAGCTGGCCAAGGCGCAGGAAATGATTGCTGGGATTCTCTGTTCCTCTCATATCTGTCATTACGCAATTATATCCACTGCTTCATTTTCCCTACTGAACAGTAGAGAAATCTGGTCATCTACATGTGAGAACAGATCTGGCAAAACAAGTTAAAGCTGCAATCCTTTATAAAATGTGATGTACCCGGAAAAAAAAAAAAAAGGTAATTAAAAAAAAAATAATCCTCTAGTGTACATTGTTGAGTTTTTATGCATTTTTTTATGATAGTAGTATCTCTGTTTATGGCTTTTCCAGGAATAAGATATATACCCTTTCAGATTATTATCCGCTCTACAAATACTCATCACTTCTCTAAGCCATCACAACGAGCTTCTTTGGGAAACACGGAGAGAACGTTTTTCCAAGCATATTCCAAAGCTAGCTTGTGAACCGACCGTTTTTCTTTGTGAATCAGGTGGTTTTCTACAACTTTTAATTTATAGCTGTGATTACCTTCCCACCAAATAAAAAGCAGGTTGCTCAAACTAGTTCTCTGTTCTAATTGTAGAAAAATACCATGCCAGGATCCCAACATTATTTAACAGTAGTGGTTAAACTTGACAAGTCAATCTCTGTTTTTCACTTGACTAGAGGGCTTGCAAAATCCCTTATACACGCACAGGTTAGAAAATTGACATTACACAGAACAATATGCCTATATCCTATCTCTGTGTGTGTGTGTATGGCCTGTGCCAAATGTTCCTCTACTTGCTAAATGTACAAAAACCTCCGTGCTTCCTTTCAAGCCCGGGCAATAAAGGCTGAACTTCCTCCCCCATCATCGCCCCGTGGCTGTCAACCCGCAGCCCAAACCCCTGTGAAAAAGCAGAGACCACGGTTCGCAGGTTCTCAATACTGGCACTCAGCTGGCAGGACCTGTCATCTCCGTCTAGCCTGCACTTTGTGACCCTTACATTTTCTCTTCTTTCCCACCACAATTATTCGGCGCTGAAGAAAAAAAAAAAAAAAAAAGAAAAAAAAAAGAAAAAAAAAAAAAAGGTGCAGATTACCTGTGGGTCAGGCACAGGATATGAAGAACAAAGAGAGTTCTTGAAACCCACTTCATTCTGTCTGACAATTTGTGGATGAACAGTCAAGGAATTAAATCAGGCTGTGAAGGCTTTCAAAACACTCACAGTTTTAAACTTAAGGCTATAAAAAGAAAAGCTTATAGCATAAAAAAAAAAAAATCACAACAAAAACCCAAATCCCATCTTTAAAATAGCACATCAAAACAAAAAAAATAAATTTAAGGCTATTAGCTATATAAACTATTAGTTATTATAAGCACTGAGGACTAAGAACTAAAATTATTTAAAACTCCTTTTGATAGCCAATGACTTAGGAGTGCTCTCCCACAACGAACACATAACCCTTTTAGAACAAACAATGGATGCCATTCTTTTCCAATAGAAAAAGTGATTAAAATCCTATTTTGCTTGCTCACACGAACAAGTGCATTTGGATTAAATATGATACTCCTAAAGTAAACAGCGTTTGCTCCAAAATAAATATAGATCTTACTCCGCAGCTTGCGTTTACTGAAGTAGCCACACTAAACTCAAGGTTTACATTTTCATCTCAGCTGCACCTTGTAACTGGAAGAATCCAATTTAAAATAAAACACGACCTACAGAAGTATCTATATAGCAGCTGTAACATGACAGTTACATACCCACGGCGAAAGAAAACTCTCATTTTTCTAGTTCTCTTTCCCTCATAAGTGTCACGAAGCAGATATTTCAAGAACCGATAGCGTCTCGGGATAAATTACTTGATACATTGAAATCTTTCTATTGAAAAGGAAGACCAAAATGTAAAATCATACCTCTAGGCTCAGCAAGCCCAGGACAACCACAATTGTGTGCCATCCTCCAAACCCCAGAGCTTTCTCACTTGCTTTAGGGTGTAGATTTGTTGTTTGGGTCCCAGTTGAGAGATACTCCCCATGGTTCCGGATACGCACGTTACAGACCAGTTGTTCAGACAAGATAAAACATAAAACTACTCTATTTCTGTAATGACTGATCTTGCTGGGGAAAGCGTTTCAGAGTGCCTCTCTAACAACCAACTCTTGCTACAACGCCAACTAAATAATTTCTTATTCTTTTTCTGTGCATTTTGCAGGAAAGGAGAAGGGAAGAGGAGGGTTTCAGGGAACGAGTTTTACCCACGGATAGAAATGGCTAAATAAGACTCAAGTTTACGCGTTTGAAGAGTCTGTGTCACTGCTGGACAGGACAGTGTTAAGTTCAAAATGCCAAATTCGCTTTATTTGACAAGTTCAGCACTTCACACTGTAAATACCTCCTTTACGACATGATTCATGTTATCTGCGGATATATGCTTTTGTAAAAAGAAAAAAATTCTATGACTGATGAAAGCCAGTGAAAATAAAATATGAATGTGTTTAAAGAAGCAACAAAAGCCATGAACCTGGTCAACATGTCATGAATTATTCCCAAACCTATTAACTTGAAAATATGCTTTTAGGACACATGTACCTTTTATTGAAACTATGCACTAAAGGTCGTTCAAATATATTTAAATTTTAAACAATTTCAAAATTAAATTTATGAAAAAGAACGACTTCTCCATAAAAGCTTGAAAAGAATGTCTCATATCTCAGGAAATGAGAGTGCTCTCGTGGTTCATATGGAAATTTGCACAAAAAAAAAAAAAAAACAGGCAAAGGTCTCTCTTTCAGTCTTGCACAACCAGTTCATTTAAACTTGCTGTGCCTTGGTGCTGTTGGTCACCTAAAATCCATGTGTCTGAATGAAAGCTACAACACTTTGGGCTGGTGAGTCTGCCACTCTTGCAATTATCTGCTAAAGGGACAAAGACTGGGATTAAAGTTCCCTCTGCTCACCTTGTCGGTACAGACCACTAAAAATTTTGCTCCAGCCTGCAGACTTCTGCATAACACTTCTCCTGCCACCTCACAACCTTATGTTTAGATGAAGGGAGAAGCAAGAAAGAGAAAGCGATGCTATGAGCCTGGTAGGCTCCCATGTATCTCAGCTGAGCTGTACGGGCACGAAGACTATACAGGGTCTATTTTCAGTGGCACCCAGTATGAAGGTACCCATCACTGGCCACATAAAAGAATCATAGAATCATAGAATTGTCTAGGTTGGAAGGGACCTTAAAGATCATCTAGTCCAACCATCAGCCTAACCCTGACAAAAATCACTAAACCATATTCCTAAGGACTACGTCAACCTGTCTTTTGAATGCATCCAGGGATGGTGCCTCAACCACTTCCCTGGGCAGCCTATTCCAACGCCCAATAACACTCTCTGTGAAGAAATATTTCCTAACATCCAATCCAAACCTCCTCTGGCGCAACTTGAGGCCATTGCCCCTTGTCCTATCATCTGTGACTTCGGCGACAAGACCGACCCCTGGCTCTCTGCACTCCCCCTTCAGGTAGTTATAAAGCATGAGAAGGTCTCCCCTCAGCTTCTTCTTCCTCAGACTGAACAACCCCAGCTCCCTCAGCCTTTCCTCATAAGACTTACTCTCCATATCCCTTAACAGCTTTGTTGCCCTTCTCTGGACTCACTCCAGCACCTCAATGTCTTTCTTGTGGTAAGGGGCCTAAAACTGGACACAGTACTTGAGGTGAGGTCTCTCCAGTGCTTGAGTACAGGGGAAGAAATTAAATGGTTAATAAGAATACAGAAGTTAAGTGGTTAATAAGTTGCATAAGCCTATAGGAATGATCTTCTCAAGTAAGCTAAAGAGGTATTTGTTATTCTTCATAGCTCCAACACCGACGGAGCCCAGCAGCACATTCCACAAGAGCCAGGCATCATGCATTTCAGATGGGTTGGAGCTTTGAGCTGGATTTTGCACACACCAGCAAAGCCACAGTTTCTGCCTATGAATAAAGACTTTGTTTTGCATTTCTGTTCATTTACCTACAGCTACACATGGGGTGTAATTTAGCCCTGCGTTCATGAAGTGGAACCTCATGAGCTTCCTGCAAGTCAACCCATGGTTGCAGTATCACACAGATGAGGAACTATTTCCAGTCATTCCCACACACATAAGAGGAAAAATTCCTCACCATGATTTGCACTTCCCTTCCTTTCTTTCCTTCCTTCCTGCAGCAAAACCGAGCTGTTCCTGGATTGCTACTGCGGAAGACTAAATGGAAGACCAAATAGATGGGCTTTGCATCTCAGCCTGAATGTGCCAAGAACGGCTGTGTTGCCTGATGGAAGGGAGTCCACAATTGTTAATTGCCTCCTACTCTTCCTAGGACTTAAAGTACCTTAAAAATTAGGTTTACATCTACAAATAAATGTAGGGTTGTAAAAAAACCAAACAAAACCCAACCTCTCCTAAAGTGTTTGGAATAATCACATTTGGTTTTCCCAGAACTCTCTGTTGAATGATCAGAAGTTGAATCATGGGATGCCCATAAAGCGTAATGGGAGGTTCCTGTCACAGGTACTGCAAACATCAAGAAGGGGTGCACTCTTATTTCAGACAAATGAGAAAAGGCACTTTTGAATAGATATTCCTCTGCAGGGCACTGGATGACTCAACTCTGAGTGACCAGGGATTACTTCAGCTGCCATCCTTGCGGTATTTGGGGGTTGGAGGGAGACAATTCAACCAGCTCTGTCTGAAGTTTTCCTCTCCCTGCAATCGTCCCTTATATCTCACCAGACTTATTCAACAGCCTTTCCTGTAATTGCTTATTTTCTTGAGTTTGATGGCCCAGAAATCTATTTTCAGTATGTTCTACAGTCCCTTCTCCCTGTTTTTGTAATAAGTGACTACAGTTGCTTCTTATTCAGTATCCAGCTAACCAGTTAGGAAGATTTGCCAAGACTTTCCAGGATCCATCCTCCAAATCAGAGCCACACCAGACCAACTCTGCACAAGTCAGAGAGGTGCCTCAAGGAAAATGAGCACAAACTTGAACATAGTAAGTTCTATTCAAACATAAGGAGGAATTTCTTCACTTTGAGAGTAATGGAGCACTGGAACAGGCTGCCCAGAGAGATGGTGGAGTCTCCTTCTCTGGAGATAATCAAAACCCACCTGGATGTGTTCCTGTCTAGCCTGCTGTAGCTGAACCTGCTCTGGCAGGTGGGTTGGACTAGATGATCTCCAGAGGTCCCTTCCAACCCCGTATCATTCTGTGATTCTGTGAAAACAGCTACTTCCCCCAGCAGCAAAACCAGACCTAGTGGTCTGAACATGAACTTCTGTCCCTTGTTCATTGCTAAACGAAGGTCATCCAGCAAAACCCACCACTTTATGAAGAGTTGAACTTCAACAAATAGATTTTTGTATTACCAGTAATAAATATTCACGACCAACATTCAACAAGCACCAACATCTCATTCTGCTTTCAGCTGCATCTTTAACTATCACACTCTTTTGAAAACTATTTACAAAACAAAAAGTATTTATTTCATAGATCATTTTTTAAATACTTCTAGTGAAGAAGTATTTCTTAGAATTTTAAAGAATGCACATGCTATTTTTTTGGTTTGAGAGAATATGAAATGCAATATCCTTAAGAAATTTACTTTCTTTGACATCATCTTTGTCAATATTTACTTTTGGGACAGTAAACCCACCCCTTTACCTCGGGAGAGGTTAACCTCCACCTATCAACAACATTGTTGCTCTGTACTGGATAATTATGATTTTTTTTTTTCCCCTCATGTTGAGACAGGTTGATTTTCTTCCTTGCTGGTACATCATTGGTGATCCCAGCACAATAAAAGAAATTCATGTTAACGCTACACCGAGGTCTCTCAATGCTCTGAGACAAGTTCACCAATGAAACGTTTTAAATAGAAGTGGGGTATTTGTGGATGAGGGAAACAAAGAGCAGGAAGCACTCAAAGCTGCCCTGTTTACCTCTTAAACAGCTGCACACCTTGCTTACAATAAAAAAAAACCAAACAAACAAAATAGTAACAAACCCTTCCATCCTCCAACAACATTCCCTGTGAAGATTGAACAATTAAAAGTAGCTGGACAGTTTGGGAAGGATCATTAAATTCTATTTAACTTTACTCCTCATCTCAAAGGGAAGATAATACCAGCTCTGACAGCGGTGCTGCAGACTTAATCAATGGTTTAACCTTTCACGCACGCAGGAAGCTTATCACAAACTGAACCTAAATGCAGTAACTGTTATTACCAGCTAAGTTCATTAATATATTAATGCATTCTCCCCAACACTTTCCTTCTGATAATATTATTTCAAAAAACATAAAGGCATAAAAAATAGACAATCAGTACTAAGACGTAATAAAAATCATATATTATTATAAATAATAATTATAAAACAATATCATGACCTAATCAAAGGAGAAAAAAGGATCAAAAGGAGAGTATTTTTCTCCTTTCTCCTAAATTATTTTAATCCACACCTACCAATATTTTATGTTATCTCAAGGACAATGGTATAACCTTGAAGTAATTTTACTCATTTCTGAGGCATTATTTCATAACTGCAACTGAAAGCCTAGAAGTCTCCCTTGCTTTATGGACAAGAGAAATGGGAGCTACTAAACGATACACACAATCACAAGTAACTTGTTTTGGAACAGCAGTACTCAGAGGGGCACGACTCTGATTTACTGTTGTTCTGATTTCTTCTTTTTCATGGGTTATCATTCTGTAAACATAATTTGTCACCAACACCATCCAGAGTTCTCTGTAACTACTTTTTGCCTTTCTTTCAGATCTGTTATCCCTGCTGAGAGAATCTACTAAAGAAGAATTTTTCATACTGACACCAACTGTAGTCTTGCTGTGAATAACCACATTCCCATAAAAATCATTCCATTTATTGCAAAGTTGTTGGCAGACCATAGGAATAATACTCAACTCAGGAAACCTTTTATCCTAAAATCACATAGCTTAACCCTTTGCGTGACCACATGAAGTTTATACATAAAAGCTGTATTACCACACTGCTGATTTAATGCTTTAGTGAAAGCATTTTTGTTGTTGGCAACTTTTTAAAATTATTTTTTCACAGTACTTCTTTTTACTAAAAAGAAAAGAAAAAAAATAGACTGAACTGAAATTGATCAAGTAGTATCCAGGGGTTTTGTCTTAATATACAATGTTGTATTTAAAATATTTAAAACTGCAGACTCTTTCCCAATACATGACATAATACATTAGCATAGATTCTTAAGTGTGGTTTTGATTATAAACTAAAAATTTTCACTCAAATGAAAATTTTTTTCTCTCTTTTTTCCCCTATCTCCCTATAGAGGGAAAGACATATGAATTGATAATGGAACAATTAGAAAAAAGCCCTGTTTGTTTTATGATTTTTTGTGAAAGATACTTCTGTTAGTCGTTATATTTGCTTTGTTAAGCACCAAACTAGTGGAGATTAGATTCAGGAAAGAGACATTAGTTTTGTTAGTCAGTCCTCTTGACAGTTTGGGAGTCAGAGGTTGCTTGTATTCAAATTTCTGTCTAAATTTATTAAAGTGATGGAACAAAAAAAAAAAGGCATATTTTTTCACTGTCTTTTTTATTCTGTTCATCAACCCTTATTTGTTTGATTTATGCTTTATATTCATTTGACCAAGGCCATAATGGGAGTTTTGGACTTGTAAACACACCTTTAAGAAAAATAAACACATTTTGTTCCAATAAATGAATCAAAATATTTGACTTGTGTTTTTTACACTTTGCAATTGCAGTCAGAGAAAAGTCTTAGGATATATGGTTTAGTAATTTTTATTTCCTATTTCTTTTTTTTTTTTTTTTTTTTTTGGTTAGGGTTAGGTTGATGGTTGGACTAGATGATCTTTAAGGTCCCTTCCAACCTAGACAATTCTATGATTCTATGAAATCTCTTACTTGAGCTATAACTACTGCTACAGTCAGCTGTCTCCCCTTGCCTACCCGTGTTAGGAAAGACGTTATTCCCCTGTGTGTCCATATTTTACATTTGCAATGCGAGTTATACAAACATGCATCAGAAAAAGCAGGGATTTCAATAGATTGATTTTCTACAGCTCAGAAAGGAACATTTCCTTAGATACAGTTGATCTTTCTTGCAGCAATAAGCCACAACTTGCGGCTGAGCTCGGTACTCATGTCAGCAGCCTGGACTCTGCCTGTGAAGATGTAAGAACCATCATCCCCCAACTGCACAATATCACAGGTAGCATTCAGAAAATGCCTGGACTGCCCTATCCGACTGGACAAGGATCTCAGAGGGAAAAAAAAAATACATATATATATATATATAAAACCTCCATTCCTTCAATACCTCATTGTTTCTTTTGTTAAGCTTTTTTTTTAAGTTTTTGTATTTTTTAAAATCCTCATTCAATCCTCACGCTTTAACAGCACACGCCGAGGTCTCTTTAGCCCACTACAGAATCACCCGACCTCTCAGCCAGAAAGAAAAATTTGAAAAACGCAATTAACAGCAGTCAAATTCTATTTTAAAACACAGAAAAATAAAAGCGATCCTGCAATGAGTAAAGGGAATAATCCCCTCCCCCTTTCTTTAAAGTTTCATTAGACCATTGAACAGGATGAAATTCAGATAGAGGCCTTATTGTAACCACACTGAAACAGTAGAAATCTCCCGAGACCATGAAACTCAAACATTTTGGGAACCAACTTCAAGCACTCCTTTCGTGCTTTTAAAACAAAACGAATGAAAGATACTTCTTTAATTTTTCTCCCAGTAGCAACATAACAACATTTTAAAATGATGCCCACAAAAAGCCCCAGCATAGATCAGTTTAAAATATACATACATGCATATTTTCTCAAAGAAATTAATTTAAACTACAGTCGTAGCAGTCACACGTAACTCCACCAGCACAAACTGCATGATGGCTCTCAAGATACCAGACAGCTGCACTGATAACACTCTTAAATTCACGATGAAATTAAATCCAGGCTGAAGAGGTTCATAGAAACTAATTTTCATGCTAATGTGCTCTCATCCTGAAAAATGGCAAGCAAGGATGATGCTTAGCTTTGCCTAGCTTTCCTAAAATAAAAGGTACACCAGAGACTACTTTCAGAGGCTAATCTACTCAAAATACCAACTCACATAATGCAAATCTGAGGTTTACCCTTTAAGATGTTACCCGAATCAACAAAAAGAGAATTTTTTTTAAAGGTGACTATTATGTTTCCTTTGTTTGAGCTTCTGGGTCTTGCACTGGACAAGCCCAGGGAGGGAACAGAATGGTTTGCCTCAAAGTAGTGGGATCAGCGCAAAATAATTGCATTACGTGAACAGAAAGAGTGGGCTGGGAAAGATATTTGAGTGTAAATTAATGTTGATTTTAGCTGGAATAACTTGCACTCTTCAGCACTTGCAGCTGCCCCAGGAACTTGACTGGCTGTATGAGATTTTACACATCTGTCAGCTTAATCAGAGACCAAACCACAAAATCTACTGCTCAGGAATGTTACTTGAATTTGTGGAACTTTTTAGATATTTAGGTTATAAACTAATAATGGATTACTTAGGAAACTTGTGAATGTGTTATGAATGAGTCATAACTACAGTATTGAGATCTGCAGTAGTAGATGGGCTTTAGGTCAGTGATATTCATAATATTTAAAAAAAATGTAAAAACCAGTTTGTTCACATCGGTTCCACAAAATATTACAAACCAAAGAGAAGTCTTTCTACACAAGAACAAATGGAAAGCAACACATTAATGAATAGCAACATTAACTGCTTTTACCATTAGTATCAACTATTTACTCATTCATTTGGCATCACCGTTCTATTATTTCAGACTTCTGGGATGATTTAAAAAGAACTTATTCAAAGCTGAAATGGCAATTCTGGCACTAAGAGACCTTCAGGATGAATCACATCATTACCTGGTTTTGGATCTGACATGCTGGACCATCAAGCAGTGTATCACATCTGTGCTTAGGGCACAATCTATGCTGTCAGAAGAGCTCTATGATACATATTGGGGACTTTGCAGCCCCTCAAAAGTAAAAACTCATTAAGGACAGGTGTTTATGTATGTCAGCTATACAATGTAAGCCAGTGTTTTGATATCTGCTAATGGACTGACAGTAAAAGCATGAAAATACATGGCAAACTTCTCAGTCTCTTAAATTTCCAAGAGTGAGTGAGTTTTGCATCTCTCAGTTTACATCAAGCCTTAGACAGTTTTTTAGAACAACTATACTATTTTATGATTGGCTATAAAAGCAGTTTCAAAGCTCATGTCATTCATTTTTTATTTCCTGGGAATGGGACAAGAACTTTAATTCTGTCACTGGAAGGAGCACCTCTGAATGTGTAATTTGGGAGAACATGTAGACAAAGCATGTCTTGTTATCTGATAGAAATTAAAAGCCAATTGCAAGGTCCTGCACCTGGGTCATGGCAATCCCAGGCAATCCCAGGTTGGATGGAGAATGGATTGGGAGCAGCCCTGAGGAGAAGGACTTGGGGGTAACGATGGGTAAAAAATTGGGCACAAGCCAGCAAGGCGAGAAGGCAGGCCAGAAAGCCAACCATAGGTTGGGTTGTATCAAAAGGAGCATGGTCAGCAGGTTGAAATAGGTGATTCTGCCCCTCTGCTCTGCTCTGGAGGAAGCCACAAAAATTATCCGAGGGCTGGAGCACCTCTCTTTATGAAGACAGGCTGAAGGAGATGGGGTTATTCAGCCTGAAGAAAAGAAGGCTCTGAGGAAACCTTATTGAGACTTTTCAATATATAAAGGGGGTATATAAGAAAGATGGGAACAGACTTTTTACCACAGCCTTTAGCAATAAAAAAGAGGCAAGAAGCAATAGTTTTAACCTGAAAGAGAGGAGATTGAGATGAGATCTCAGGAAGAAATTGTTTGCTGTGAGTGTAGTGAGACCTTGGAAGAGGTTGCCCAGAGAAGCTGTGGCTGCCCCATCCCTGGAGGAGTTCAAGACCAGGCTGGATGGGGCTTGGAGCAACCTGGTCTGGTGGGAGGTGTCCCTGCCCAGGGCAGGGGGTTGGAACTGGATGATCTTTATGGTCTCTTCCAACCCAAACCATTCCATGATTCTATGAAATGTTCTTTACTATACTGTGCTATTTGATTGTTAATGTGTTTATTTCTCCACAAAGCATGCCTGCCTACACTTTAGCTTGTTTATACTACAGCAAAATCCAGGTAAACCAAAAAGAAGCCCCAGTACCAAACAGTAGATTATATGGATGATACTGGTTACAAGCTCATAAGTACAAACACCTGAAACACTGCAGTGATTAGTGATGACCAATGGCCTTCTGCTCTAAGTATTTTTTTCTACCCCCTCCCCTTCCCTTCCCTCCTGTCCTGGTTTGAGGTAAAACAGAACTAATTTTGTATTCAGTAATTTTACTTTTTCTTCTGGGCCTCTTCTAACTAACTAAGCCCTGAAATTAACAGCATATTG
>BJBW01006361.1:0-11291 GCA_004320125.1 Scolopax mira | reverse complement strand
CTGGCTCTCTCCAACTCCCTGAAAGGAGGGGGTAGCCGCGGGGGTTGGTCTCTTCTCCCAAGGAACAGGCCATGGGACAAGAAGAAACAGCCTCAAGTTACGCCAGGGGAGGTTTAGGATGGATATTGGGAGAAATTTCTTCACCAAAAGGGTTATCAAGCATTGGATCAAGCTGCCCAGGGCAGTTGTGGAGTCACCATTCCTGGAGGGATTTAAAAGACAGGTATCACGGAATTGTTGGAGTTGGAAGGCACCTTCTAGAGATCATCCAGTCCAACTCCCCTGCCAAAGCAGGGTTGCCCAGAGCACATCGCTCAGGACGGCATCCAGGTGGGGGGCTTGAAGATCTCCAGAGAAGGGGACTCCACGACCTCCCTGGGCAGCCTCTTCAGGGGTCTGGCACCCTCACCAGAAAGAAGTTCTTCCTCATATTTGAATGGAACTTACCACGTTCCAGCTTGTGCCCATTGCCCCTTATCCTGTCACCAGGAACCACTGAAAAGAGTCCGGCTCCATCCTCCCTTTATATACTTCTACGCGTTCATAATGGAAGATGTAGTAACTTAGATGTAATAAGATAGATGTAGTGCTGAGGGACATGGTTTAGTGGTAACTTGGCAGTGCTAGGTCAACGGTTGAACGTGATGATCTTAAAGGTCTCTCCCAACCAAAATAATTCCATGATTCTACGGGCACCTAACAAACTGCCTAGGCCAGCCAAACTGAGGCACATACTCCATCACAGGCACCCAACACCCCCAAAAACACATTGCGCCCACCCAGATTTCCCAAGCAGAAACACAACCCTGCCTTCTCAGGCTTGCCATACTTTCCCAGTCTCCCCAGTCACCCACCAGTATCCCCCTCCCACCCCAGGCTTTCCCTGAGGTGAGGGAAGATGGCGCCCCCTGGCGTCCAGCCCGAGACAGAGCGGGCCTGAGGCAGCGAGGCGGGAAACTAGCAGCCGGTGGCGACTGAGAAAGGTTGGCCAACCCTTCTTGGTCACCACTGGCCCCCAACTTCATGCGAGGTGTAATGGAAGGCAAAACGATGGACTTACTTGTTGGCGGTGCCGTGCAAGTTGGTGAGGAGGGTAAAGTTGTTCCTCACACTTCGTAGGCTGGCCAGCACCTATGTATGAGGGAGGCAAAAGTGGAGAGGTTATCTTTGCCTAAAGGTTGTAAGGTTTTATTATTATTATTTTGTTTGTTTGTTGGTTTTTTTTTTTCTCAATTTGAGAGGCTGACTCACCTGGGCGAATGGCGTGACAATCAGGTCGTCCCCATGCCTAGGGAGAAATGGAGAAAATTCACCTCAGAAAATTTACCTCCAAAAAATTTACCTCATAAAGGTCATTGTTCACTCCAAAGAGAGAGGATTTTACAGAGATAGGTTTACCCCGTGATGAAAAAAACCCAAAAACTCAACCAAACAACCCAACATTAACCCATGCAGCGTTTATTTAACGCCATGTAAAAATCTCATACCTAATGGAAAGGTCTCGCAGGGTATATATTCAAAACAACCCGGCTGGAGCGACTGTTCAAAGCAGTAACACCAGGCAATAAAAGCCAGGAAATTCAAAAGTTAAGGCAGCACGCTCGCCCCGCGGTGGAAAAAATAACATAACGGTCCGGGGAAAGGTCAGCTTTGAATTTCCTGGCTTTTGTTGATCTCTGCCACAGTCTGTAATGTTATTCAGACGCCAGGGTTTTTGTCCGGCCGTTTTCATCATGGAAGATTTCAGCAGAAGTTCTGAGAAAAATACATTGTCGCTGTCGATATGAGACATTTTTTTGGGCGATATTATATATAGCACGTGTGCGTAAATGAAAAAATCCAGTGTGATTTGCCTCACCGAGACGTGACAGGGTAAAGCCATTGCTGCACAACATACACCTGGTTGTGGCTGGAAATTGTGGTAGATTTAGATTATATCTTAGAAAGAAATTCTTTGGTGCGAGGGTGGTGAGAGCCTGGCCCAGGTTGCCCCGAGAAACTGTGGCTGCCCCATCTCTGGAGGGGTTCAAGGGCAGGTTGGAGGGGGCTTGGAGCAACCTGGGCTGGTGGGAAATGTCCCTGCCCAGGGCAGGGGGTTGGATCCAGATGATCTTTAAGGTCCCTTCCAACCCAAACCATTCTGTCATTCTATGATTCTAAATCCAGGCAATCCAGTGCAGCTGGTGATGGACTCCCATACCATGTACCTACCACAGGAACCTCTAGAGAAGCATCCACCAGCATGGGACTCCTTCTAAGGGATATTCTCCCTGGCTGTGCTGCCACAGAGCACGGCCACTTGTCCAGACTCAGGTATCACCTGAGTGCTGTGTCCAGTTTTGGGCCCCTCTTGACAAGAAGGACATTGAGGACCTGGAGTGTGTCCAGAGAAGGACAACAGAACTGGTGAAGGGTTTGGAGCACAACTCCTTTTGTGAGGAGCAGCTGAGGGAGCTGGGGGTGTTCAGCCTGGAGCAAAGGAGGCTGAGGGGAGACCTTCTCGCTCTCTACAACTCCCTGAAAGGAGATGGGGGGTCAGTTTCTTCTCCTGAGGAACAGGCCATGGGACAAGAGGAATGGCCTCATGTTGCACGAGGGGAGATTTAGGATGGATATTGGGGAACATTTCTTCCCCAAAAGGGTTGTCAAGCCTTGGACCAGGCTGCCCAAGGAAGCGGTGGAGTCACCATCCCTGGATCAATTTCAAAGCCAGGCAGACGTGGTGCTGAGGAACATGGATTTGGGGGGGGGCGGGGGGGGGGGGTTTGGGCAGTGCTGGGTTGATGATTGGACTTGATCTGAAAGGTCCCTTCCAACCCAGACAATTCTATCATTCTATAAGGCTACATTTCCATTAAAGTTGTCCTTGACATTAACCAATGTCAAACCCAGGTCAGCATTGAAATGCCTGGTCCCCTGAGTGCCACAGGAGCCTTGATGCCCACAGTAGATGGACACCTCTAGCTGCAGGTCACCATGAAACTGGGGGAAACGAGGGTGCTGGGCACAGCTGGACAAGGCCCTCCCCACCCCAGCACAGCTGCCTCCTCCACTGCTGGGAACAGGGGGCAATTGTTAAAACCCACCATTTACACGAAATGCAGTATTTGCATAATTTGGAGTGGTTACTTTGTCTCTGGTAAATATTTACTAAATGTTGACTAATAGGGAGGGATATTCTCTTTCAGGGGAATTCTCCTGGTGGATCTCACTAATATTTAGATTTCTATTTCATGACAAAACTTGTAGGGCTTTCATAACAGTTAAACTCTCTTTTTATGACCACATTTTTTTTTTTCTTTTAATAGCTTAATGGTCACTTTAAAACTTTAAACCGTGCTTTTGAAAAGAAAGGGGCTGCAAATCCCAGACACTCGTTTAAGCTCCAGGCTGTGTTGTATTGATCCTCTCAAGCTCAGCCATCTGTCCTGGCTTTCTGCTGCCTTTTCCGCTCAGTTCCAGCAAACAACCCGTGACAGAAAACAGGATGGGAAGAATAATACTGTAAATATAAGGAAAGTTGTATTGCTATTATCCAGGCTAATGGTGTGTTACCCGCTTAAGAAAAAGCAGGGATGATGTTAACCAGGCTCTGAGAATACACAAATAGAGTATAATGGAGGAAAGAGAGCACAGAAAATGACCAAGGGCTGGAGTGACAGGGCTCCATGGGGACAGGACAGAGCACAGCAGTCTCTGCCCTGGGCCCAGCCTGGGCTTTACCTTGAAGTTAAACATGAATTCCCACCTGGATAACTAGTACCAAGAAAGGTAATACTCAAAAATTCTCTATTATTTCAGGATATGGATGTGAAAGCTTTTCTGCTAAATTATGGGTAAAAGGGGGATATTTCAGGGGGGGAATGGGGAAAGGGACCTCAGGGGAGGTTTAGGATGGATATTAGGAAAAATTTTGTTGTCAAGCCTTGGCAGAGGCTGCCCAGGGCAGTGGTGGAGTCACCATCCCTGGAGGGATTTAAAAGCTGTGCAGACGTGCTGCTGAGGGACATGGGTCAGTGGTGGCTTGGGCGATGCTGGCTTGATGGTTGGACTTGATGATCTTAAAAGTCCCTTCCATTCTATGATTCTACGAAAAACACCCATCCTGGGCACTCATGCTATGAAAGGTGAGCACCACCCGTAAGCTCCTCTTACCAGAGCCCTGAGGATTACAGGAGGCCACGTAAAGCTCTTAGTGACTACAAAATAGGATGTCAGCGGAATTTCTGCTTACTGTTCGCTTGGGAGAGAAGAGTTGCGGGACATGGTCTTTGGTGATAAGTCGTAGTCGCTGTCGGAGCGGTAGAGGAAGGACTCCCTGCGCTGGCTGTGGCCCGGGAACGTGGTGTGCAGTACGAGTCCCGAGGAGGAGCTGGCCTGCGGGTCCAGGGGGCTGCGACCCGGCGACGGGCCATTTTCCACATCGAAGCTGTGAAGGAAACACACACCCTGTGTCACCCGCACCTGCCAAGAGGTGTTTTTCACTCCATGTGTCACCCACACCGCGTCGTTTGCTCAGGACAGGAGTCGCCGGGCTCCGTTTGCTGGAACCTTCCGCCGGCGTATCTCTACCGTATGCAAGCAGGACTCTGCATTACCATTAAACATCTACCCTGGAGGCTCCTTTCCTCTCTATATCTGCTCCCTCTCCCTTCAGCCTGGAGCTCTCTAAGCTCAGCACAGCTCCCAGCGTGAAGAGGCAGCAGCTGAACACCGTCCCCCAGCTCCACAGCCCTCCCCACGCCTCCCCCCCAGCTGCAGCTTTGATTTGCCAAACCCCCCTCCAAGCCTGACAAGCGTCAGAGGGATTGAAGATGCCACGAAACGCCACCACCCGAGCCCTGTCCCCATCCCCTCTGGAAACCAACTCTCGAAATCCTGCGGGATGGGTGAGGGCTTGGCAGTTCCGCCAGCTGGATGCCCGAGTCTCTTTGTTGGCCACAGTTCACATCTTGGCCACCGGAGATAGGAGTTCAGGGAATTTCAAACAGCCTGGGCTGCAAAATGGAGGACCTTTTAAAAGATTTTTTACAAAGCCCCAAACCTCCTGTCACCGTTTCCATTATACACCCACTTTCTTAGGGTTTCGTAACTTGGCTGCGGCAACTGGTGGCTGAAGTCACCCTGGACACTTCAGCAAGTGACACCCCTCATAAACCCTGAAAATAAGCAGGTTGGCCTCCTTCGCTTGGGCATTTGGGTCTGATATAAATACCAGATGTGTGACCGTGTCCCGGCGAAGCCAAGTGGAGTACGGGTGCGTTCAGTATGAGTTTTCTTGCCTTTGGAAGCCTGAGGCTTCATCTCACTTGCAGCAGGAGCCGAGTTCTCCCACCAGGACATGTTCCTCTCCACGTTCACCATGTTCTCCCAATTTGCCTCTGCTTGCAAAATGTTATTTCAGGTAATTCCCCCTACTGTGACTCCACACATACACGCAGAGATTCAATACAGGTCCACCGAGGGATAAATGAGAAAGGGAAACCAAACCCCTCAGATGGCAGAAGGGAGCCACAGGTCTTGGGAGAAAATCACTGACGTGAAGGTGCCATCGCTGAGCTGGACCTGCATTATTTAGACAGGGGGCTACAGAGAACAAAAAACCAAGCAGGCTCAGAACGAAGGAAGTCTCTCCCCTGCTCAGTGCCCTGACACCCTGAAGCATTAAGGCCTTCTACCTCCTGATCAGGAAATCTGATTAAAATCCAGATGTCCATGGTTCTCTGCGTATTGTCAGGAAGGACACAGAGCCAGGAACAAACTCCCACCATTTAAAACCCAGGCACCAACTACAACCTCAGTCTTAGGTTCTGCAGAGGCATTTCAGGTTCCTGTCTAATAAAACTGAATGTTTTTGCTGGAGAAACACCAGACTGTGCCCAATGATGCAGGAGCTGCCCTGGAAGCAGGTGAAACACAGGCTGCCTGCCCTTCCTCACACTCATACAACAACCACCGAATCACAGAACAATTTATCAAATATCAATAATAACACTTTGTGTCATCGCATAGCTTGCTTGAGCAGTTATATATATAACATAAATATTTCTTTACAGTTGTGTGGGTGCTCGGGAGGGAGTGGGTGATCAGACAGATATTTTTGATGTCTCCAGAAACTACTTTCTGGGATGGAACAAAAAAACACTTGATCTCCTGGCAGTTACTCCGTTCCTCGTGGCTACAGTACAGGGTAACTACTTTGCTCTTGTGTTATTTGGTCCCACAAGAATTAAAAAATGGATGGGAACATGCGTTTAATTGATGCAATTAAAAAATGCGTAAGCAGCAGCGCAAAGATTTGTAGATTACTTGGAGATGCAAAGGCAGGGCACCAGTCTCATACAGTACACACTGGAGGAGATTCTTTCAAGCATTTACTTACCCAACTGCCTAAGTACATCTTGAAACTGGTAATAGCTCAATTAATATTATTTTCTTTTACTCTCTATTATCTGCTCTTTTACCAATGACAGCTTAAGTACACTTTATTTGTAGCCACAAAGTAATCAAGAGAAGAAACTCAGCTCTGTAACTATGGCATGTACAAACAACAGCCAGCTGATAATTAATCCATACCTATTCAGAAAATTAACTCTGATTAGTCAAAACATTCTATTGCCAACCCTTCAATCGAGAACATTTAGTTTGCTGACACGAATGGAAATGCATCAATGAACTAAATCTGAGCATTTAGCTGAGCAGAACTTCTGTCTGTTTGATATGGTACCTGCTGCTCACTGGGCACATCAGCCATGGGTTTGGGAGAAAAAAATGAACACATAAGGTTTAAAAAGTGTGAAGAGATGGAAGGACAGAAGGAGGGAGGCAGGGGCAAGGCTGATGAGATCTTCTGCCTTTGGAATAAGTTTAGCAAGAGGGGAACTACACACCAAAGATCTGGTTTTGCACAGTATACCCTTGAGGACCTTCTAATGGCCTTCCAGGACCTGAAGTGAACCTACAGGAGAGCTGGGAAGGGACTCTGGATGAAGGAGGGGAGCCCCAGGAGGAGGGGGAAGGGGTTGACACTGCAAGAGGGGAGATGGAGCTGAGATGTGGGGAAGAAGTTCTTTGGTGGGAGGGTGGTGAGAGCCTGGCCCAGGTTGCCCCATCCCTGGAGGGGTTCAAGGGCAGGTTGGAGGGGGCTTGGAGCAACCTGGGCTGTTGTGCCTGCCCAGGGCAGGGGTGGCACCGGGTAGTCTTTAAGCCACCCAAACCATTCTGTGATGAAAAATAACCTCTCTCCTGCAGAAATTCCCACCTAAGTCCCAAGTTTTTCCAATACCTTTGGAGGACGTGAACAGCTTTGTCGCCCAAGATGGAAGAAGGAGCCAGAGGTGGAAGAAGGAACCCTAATGCTCAGTGACCCGGGTAGAGGTTAAACCTTGGCAAAGGCAGAGCTCCTCAGGAAACAGTTTGCCTGAAACTGTGCAAGTTTTCCACATTTCTACAGCACTTGTGGCTGAGCTGGAGACACTCCGGCTGCGCTAGAGAGAAGCCTGGAGGAGGTGACACCCAGCTCGGGGTGTTGTGGCTGCCTCCAGCCAGCCCCTGGCCACACGTTGCCCATCCTCCCCGTGCCAGCACCCGGCACCGTGGATCACACCAATCATGAATCCAGCTGGAAAAGCTTTTTTCTTTTTTTCCCCTTTCTTTCTGCAAGTTCAGCGTTGCAGCCACGCCAGCCCCCTCATCTGGCTCCCCTTCCTTGGGCCCGATCCAGCACTCGGCCAAGCGTGTGCTCAGTCGTTCAGTTAACAGAAAACCCCCCTCCCCCCCAAAAAAAGTGAAAGCTAATCAGAATTTTGTAATTCTGTCTACCAAGAGCGTTTTATTTTCTGGACGTGGACAAGCACTGCCCAGGTATGGCTGGCTGGGCAAGGTCTTCACCAGGATGGCCAAAACCCCAGTCTAAGTCTCTGCTGTTGTAGCTTTTTAAGTCAAATATGGGACACTACCTCCCCTGGAGGACCCAACGTCAGGAGAGAATGGCCTGAAATACGTAGAGCAAGAGCTTTACCTTGTGGTTTTCAAATCTCTGCTGCACATTACGTCCACCGGTTGCTCTTGGTCTGTACCATAGCCCATCCGGAATTGTGCCCCACAGGAAAAACATCTCCCAGACATTCAGTGAAAGTGATTAAGAATTGCAATTACCTTGTAAAGTTGCCCTCTCAAAGCTGCATTTTTCCACTAATTTTGTTCATTAGAAGCGAACTGACCAGCTCTGCTGGAAGAACTCAATCATCAGCGTGGCACCACGTTCAGAGTACTCCGCAGATTGTGAGGGTCCTCTCCAAAGTGTGCAGCCCCCCATAGGCTCTGCACATTGGAAAATAAAGCTGCATTTGCCCAGCCAAAACCCAAGGATGACAAAGTAGGAAGCACCGCTGCAATAACTTTAAGAAAATAAAAAACTAAAATTTGTTTTGCAGTTTATCTTCAAGCCACAGCACTCGCAGCCAAGACACCTCGATTGTGCAACAACGTTGGCCACCGAATAAACTGGATATGTTTATTCTCCAGTTGCTTCTCCCCAGGGATGTCCTACCAAGGGATGGTGGATGGAGTATCTCAGCCATCCACCACGATGTGCCTCTTCTTTCCCTCACCCCCTGCGCTGGACCCCAGCAGCTCTTCTGCACCAACGAGCACACGGATGCCCACCACACTCAGGATGAGGTGGGCATTGCTGAGATTTAGAATTGCATCACCTACACATAGAGGGTACAGACCTGGTATCTAAGGTCCCTAGAAACCATTCAAGATAAGCTACACCAGCACCTATCTCCTGAAGAAAAAGCATGCCCTGCTCTATGTTCTGGATGGCTGGAAGATGACAGCATGTCTGGAGGCCACCAAGGGTTTCTAAGGAGTCGAGCCCACTTGCACAGAGCCAAAACCCAGCTCCACAGCAGGAAAGGTGACAGTGTCCATATGGGATGAGCATTTTTATCCACCGGCACGACTCAGTGGCACAATCCCTGTGCCAGAAAACAACTGCAAATCCAAGACCTGACTGACAGACAAAACCGAGTTTCCTGAGGCCCTTCTGCTTTTACTGGTGGATTTAGGAACGTGCGAGTCATGAGGGTGGTGAGTGACACCCCTGAGGCGAGGACATTACTGACCACCAGAAGATGATAAAGAGGGGAATATGGTGGACACAGAAAGCCACAAATCCAGGCTCTCCATTTACTCACTGGGGAGGTGGTGGTGGTGGAGGAGAGGAGGTGGCAGGGTGGCTGCAGGGTGATTCTCAGCAGGAAAGGAGGTGGAAGCAAAAGGGCAGCTGCATCTCCATTTTCTTTGTCCCTCAGCTTTTTTTTTTTTAATAAACCAGGATGATAATAAAGTGAAGAGCAGGGAAGGAGACAGCAGGTGGCAGGAGTTAGCTGCAGCTCAGACACGCCGCCAAAGAGACACAAGCTTTGGACCAGTGATTTTAACAGGGTAAGGAAGAAAGGAAATATGCAAAGGCAGGGCAGGAGAAATCACACTCGGCTGTAAAACACGGAGAGGTTTCATGCCTCAGTCTGCAAAACCAAAGAAAATCCATAGAAGCAAACCTCAGCTGTCCAAATTCTGGAGTTTTAGAGTCATGACTCTAATTTCTCTACATTAAAAACAACAGCAGTCCTGTATCATGGGGGCAAAAGTCCAACCAAGCCTCAGCAAGCAGAGGGATCCCTGCTGTGGGACTCTTCATTGCCCTCCTTGCCCCCAACCAGCTCTCTCCATTGTCCACGAGGACCCCTTCCCATCAAACCAGTCTTAAATCAATCCTAACCCAGCCCTGCTCCTTCCCACAGCACCGCAACGATCTACAGACACACAGCAGCTGCCAAAATGTCCCAGCAGAAGATGCTGCCTCCAACTCATCCAGCAACTCAGCTTTCCAGCTCTTTCATCTACTTCAGCAAGGGGGTGTTGGCATGAAACTTTCTGGTGGAGCAGCAACAAGGAAGAGGGAGAGCATCGGGAACGTGTTGTCCCTGGATTAGTGTCGCCCGCCAGCAGCCTTGGAACTGGGTAAGGTTTGGCATAAAAACCAAAAAGTAAGACTGTGCCACGATTTTCATGTAATTCAGAGTCATTTGAATAGTCGTTGGGAGTCGAGCGGTTACCAGGAGAGCTGTGCAGCCCCACAGTTTGTGTCTAGAGCTGCAATGTAAACCACAAAGACAGACACATTTAAGTCTATCAAACCAGGCAGGCTTGTGCATTTTTTTTTTGTTGTTTCTGTTAGGAATTTACACTTTTTCTGAGGATGACAGCACTGACTCTACAAGAAGGTTCACCATCTGCTTCGCCTTCCTGGGCTCCTTCCTGAGGGCATTACCCCTGATCCTCTAACTACGGTACCACCTTTATGATGCTATCAAATGTGTTTCCAAAATAAGACTATTTCAGGAAGTTTGGGCAGACTCTGCTAATTATAAAGATCCTCTCGCAGTCATTAGAGCCCCGCTTCTTACCGAGACATTCAGCTGGGGTTTTTAACACCATTAGCAATGAAAAATGCTATTTCTTACATCTTCAGATCCGCACAGCCCTGACTGCTCCTCACTGCTATCTAATTTTGTGCACCTGTTTCCCATTATCTGAACAGCTTGCTGGTTGTTTTTTTTCTCCTAAATAATCTTTTACATGGAAAAGGGTCTGTGCTTGAAACCACCAGCACTTAAATGAGACAGGATGTGACAAGCAGGACACCAACAGACAATGAAGATGCCCTTGGACCAGCACAAGGCTCCATGACACTGACCACTCTCAGCACCAAAAGTACTAATGCTTTCCTCCCACCCTCCCCTCCTGACCTTCTCCTACCAAGGCAAGCATCTCCTTGCCCTCAAGGGCATCTCAAAGGCCTTCAGATCCCCCTGCCAGGTGTGTCCCTCGTGTGGCTTCTGACTCTTTGTCATCTCTGTGCCTCCTAAAAGGCAGCCAGCACGTGTCACAGCTGCCTGGCACAGAAAACCCAGCAGCACGCACTTAAGTGTTTGCAATGTAAACTGTCATCTGCTGCTAAACATGTTATTAAGCCTCCGCGTGTATCACAAAGCAAAAATATATGTTTATTTGACTTTGCTATCTCTGAAAATAGAAGTTCAAGTTTTCCTAGCAGCTCTCTTGTTCAACAGGTACAACTGAGGTGGAATAACCAGAAACGCTGGCCATGGCCTGGACAACAGGACAGCCTGGTGTCGTGGAGGATGGGGCCAGCTCTGGAGTCCTCAGCACAGGAAGGACATGGAGCTGTTGGAGCGGGGCCAGAGGAGGCCCCGGAG
>BJBW01006360.1:47314-59878 GCA_004320125.1 Scolopax mira | reverse complement strand
CTCTCTCTTTAGCCAGGCTGGCCTTCTTCCCTGTCGGTTCATTTTATGGGACCTGGGGATGGCTTTATCCTGTGCTTTTGAGAGTTCCTCCTTGAAGTATGGCCAGCCTTCCTGGGCACCTTTGCCTTTCAGGACTGTCTCCCAAGGAACACTCTCAACCATTCTCCTAAACAGGCCAAAGTCTGCCTTACGCAAGTCCAAGGTGGCCATTCTGCTGGCTCACTCTCCATAGGGAATGTTTTTCTCAATGGATTTATAATGTCTTGCACTGCATGGATTTGTCTTACCAATGTTAAAGAAATGAGAGGAAGTGGTAGGGAAACTTTTTTCATTAGTTCCTGAAATGGTGTTAGAAATTTTAAACATATAACTGTGGTTCATCATCTCTGTACTTTTTTCTTTTTGCACTTTTTATCAAGGGCTTTTGAATCTTGGCAGAGACATTAGGGATGTATTACACTCCTTGAACAAAATCCTTTTTAGGTACCAGACCAATTGTTTATTTTTCAGAGCAAGTGTCTGTGTCTGTATTAGCAGGAACATACCACAGGTATAAATCAAGAATATGGATTTTGTGTTGTTTTTAGCAGAATGAATCTGAGTATTTTAGTTATTTTTAAAAATACTAGTTTTTGTGAAATTTATCCCCACTGTAGAATGGCAACAGTCACCCTTGCACTTTCTCGGGTCTGAAAGTATTTCAGTCTTCAGAGAATGACTGGCAATATGCTCTGAAAGCAGGTGTAGCAACCTCACTTGCAGTCCAGTTCCTTAGCACCCTGGTAGGTGCAGGCCACATAGTCTCTCCGGCTGCCTGGGAGTCTAAGGCCTTCACAGGCCCATACAAGCGCTCTTCCTTGTCTGGAGCCTCAAGTTGCATTCTGCATTTGCAGCCTAAGGAAAATAACCACTACTGAGATTGGAGAAATGGATTTTTTCAGGACAAGGCAACAGTTGCTGGCATTCAGACTTTCAAAATAATTACCTTTGAAGTGCAGAAATTCTAACTTAATTATAAAGAAAGTTTTGTGTGCTCGTGCACAGTGTTATGGTCCTGAAACTGGAAGCTATAGTTTCAGGTTATGCCTGTAATGTCAACTTGAACATATCAGAAACTAGGTATAAAGTTTCCTGTCCCTGGGACAAAGGGGAAGATGAGATTAAGTTAGAGAAGCCTGTAGATCTTGTTGCACTAGTTAGAAGCACTCAATGAAGCGAAATATCTTCTTCTGATTTGGTAGAACATGAAAAACTACGAAGAGTTAGTATGCAGTATTATGGATTTCCTTGTTTTGAAACTCTTTAAAGCCAACTATGAAGAAGACATCTTGAAATGCATAGTTTTGGAGACTTTGTATTACTTCTATGGTTTATGAATTTGCCCTTGACTAACTACGAAATATCATGAACCCTGGAAGCCACCTGTTTACCTCTTCCTTCTTTTGAACTAACTGTTTGGGTTGCACAGAAGTGGTAAACTTCTGTGGGATTCCTCAGCTACTCATAAACCTTCCTTTCACAGGGTGTGCCAGAGACTGCGATGAAATCTAGATGTAAGGCGTGTTACTAACTATGCTTAGGTAGACATAGACCTTTCAGGGTCTTGGACTCCTCAAACAATTTTGTCACAATTTCTTCCCGGATCTGGCTGCTTTAATCTGTGTTCAAGGAGCTCAGACCATGGTTTGTTCATCTACCACTCTTTTTTGGAGTAGCAGCTGAAAGAGTCAGAGTTGTATATTTGTTTTTAAAATGACTGTTCTCTTTTTCATGTTCAAGCTGAAGTTGCTCTTCAGAGATTGGGGAAGAGACACATATGAGTCATTCCCCTTCCTCCCTCTGGAGCGCTGCCGAAAGCTACTTGTGGCTGATGTCTGAGCTTGTGAGAATAAGAGGGAGCAATAGGAGGCAGTTGGAGAAGCTATCTTTTAGAACCAATCAGAGTACCATCAATGTTTACCATGAAGTTTACCATCAATGAAAACGATTTGGGAAAAACTACATTTTTAATACATCTACTGTTAAAAGCCACATTTTTAGAGCACTGAAAGGCTAGGAAATAGTTTGGGTTTGGGGATTAAGTACTAAGGAAGACAGGATCTTTCTTTGGACTGCAAAATTGTTATAAAAGTGCTTCCAGCCCTGGAGAACTACTGTTTGATATCATGGCTGCAATCTTGAGGTTCTAGATAGGAGCAAGCCTATATTTCTTCAAGCTGGCATGTGCGATCACATCACTCAATGAAAGGTTGATTGTTTTAAAATAATTGTCAACAGCCCTGTGGCCTTATTCTTTGGTGTGAAAGGAGCCAAGAGATTTTATTATTATTCTTCACTATTTTTCTCTAAGTGTAAATCAAACAAATTGCAAATATTTCAATGTGTATGTGAATAAAGAGATGGTAAAGATTAAAGTGCATGAAGAACACATGGAAGATAAAAGTAGACATAAACATGGTCTTGCTAGTTGGCTGCCTTTGAATGCCAGTTCTCTCTAATATCTGCCATAGTAGAAGCAACAGAGAAGAGTAAAGATGACTTGAGAAATCCTCAAAAAATCTGACATCCATAACTATTACACAGCCATACTTGCGGCAGCTGGTCCTTGGAGTAGAATGTACTGTAAGAAATGTCTTTGCCTGGTTTTATTACTGCTATAGACTAACCACTTCACATACTACAAGTAAACATAACAATTTAAGATGTACAAGTGTCTTTGGAAAATGGTTACGTGTGCCACGTATGGTTGGTATGAATGACTCTCCTTGGCTAGCCTTTTGTAACCACTGTAATTTACAGCTAATGAATGTGGTTTCTGCAAGAGGAATGCCTTTTCTCCATTCCATTTAGGGAAATAATAGGCATTTTGGATTGATGGATAGGGATCTAGTTGCTATGGGGTGATTTGAGAGTATTAGGGGTTCCAGGAAGCTCAGAAGGCACGTCTGGGTGTTGGCACAGGAAATCCAACTTGGACTTGGGGCCTGCCAGCCTTAGACACTGCCTGTCTACATCTGTGTGTCCGAGGCAGTGTTCCTGAAGAGTCAGCACTGCGACTGGTGGTGGGTAGAGAATAGGTGTGCCTGGGGCGCGCTCTTGTCTTCCTGTTGCCTTACTTGAAGTTGTGACCCAGGTCTGATGGCTTCTGGGGCCTGCTTCACAGTGACCGTTGTGGGGTGTGGTGAGCATTGACTATTGCATTTACTTGACCTTTCAGAATGGTACTTTTGGATATGCTGAAGTTTCTAAAGGTTGGTTGGGAAGTTTTTAGAAACTCCCCAAGAGCATTATCTCTAAACTTGTGACCTGTTCCTTATCTTTGCTTCTTCCCCTTCTCGCTTCCTCCTCCTCTTCTGCTCTAGAGAAGCCACTCCATTGGGCAACTGTTTGAAACTCACCCAGGGTGGTTACCTCCAGCTAGCTTGTGCTCAGCATGGGCTGTCAGTCAGCTGTAAACGTGAAGCAGTTTGAATTGAACTTAGAGCAATAAAATGAAAATACAGACTTATGTTTATCACAGAAGAGATGGAACATTTGAATACTGCTTTATGTTATATCAAATAGCTGTACAAGAAAGAACACTCTGATTCCTACTGAATGGGAATCTAACATTGTGTGTTTTTATTCTCTTATTATTAATTTACCTACTTGATACAAATTTTCATATTTTTTTTAAAAAGCAGTGCAGCAATTAAGAGGTAATGGTGATGCAGACAGGGATAAATCTACAGTTACATTTGGGAGTTTTCAGCTGTGTTTTATACCAAATCGTGCTTTTAGAAAAGAACTATGCATGTCATGTTTTTGATTATTTTCAGTCATATCATAGACAAAGTAATTTTGTTGATGGTGGGAAGCACATCTTGCGCTTGAATATGAGTGCACGTATTTCTCATCATTTACCAGGGGAAGGGACTTTTGGAACATTTGAAGATCTGAGTTTGAAATAGTGGTTTTGTTTTGTTTGGATTTTTTCTTTTAGCATTTCTGAAGAAAAGAAGCTATACAAGAACCTGGTCAATGACACACTGATGTAACTGAGAAGTACCAACTTGAAAAAAAAAATAAATAAAAAAGGGCATGGGGCTCACCAACAACCCAGCCACCGAGGATGATTTTAGTCAGACTAGTCATTTAGTGTAGTGTTTTAAAGAAAGCGTAAAGACAAAGAGACAGGCAGTAGATGCCAAAGCATTCTTCCTAAGGCCTTGTCGTGCATTTTAAAGGATTTAACCTCATTTGGAATGTATGGAGGACTTAAGCAATCCATTCACTAGTCTTGTTGACTATTCTTATTCATTCACTTCCATTGTTCTTACAATGCTGATGTGTTTTCAGTGCTCACACAAGAGGTGGAAGCTTCCTTGAAGAAAGGTATCTTTCTGGCTGCAATTGGTCTTTGAGATCAGTTGAAGTTAATATTGCCTCTTACTGCAAAGAGGCATGAGTTTGGAGTAGCCTTTGTCAGTGCGTTTGTATATGCAGGTGGAAAAAACAACTGGTTAAGATGGGGTCATGCTTTCAAAATTCTCTTTGCAGGTGAAAGAAAGAAATGATCAATTTTGAACAAAACCCAAGATGTGTGTATGATCAGAGCTGAAGACCATTATTTGGGGTTGCAAGGCATCTGTAAACAATGTGACTTTAAGTGTTTTTATTTTACACATACATAAATAACATTAAAAAAATACCCTGGGTGTCAAGAGTGAGGGCAAAAAGGGTGTCAAGAGTGGGTGGGCTGGAGTCTGCCTGTGTTGGAAGGTGAATTACTTGAAGTTTTTACTCCTGTTCAAATATTTATTAGAGGATCTATAAAGAAGACCTTTAGAAACGGATCATGCAAACTAAAAGTATTCATTATAATACTACTCACAAAATGACATACATATTTAACAGTGGAATGGCTTTGTGCCTTTTTTTCACCAGAAATATGCCCAGTAACTACTGAATGAAACATACAATTAACCAGTTGTTTCAGGGGAGTTTTCTGTTGTTGGGACCAGTGGGCCTTTTCCCTCATAGCAAACAAGTGATGAATTATTTGTGGTTAACATCTAGATCATTCTGTTTAAAGGGAAGTCTGGTGGTTTTTTGAACCACTGTGGTTAAATAAAAATGAAATATTTTCAGTTGTGGTATATTGTACCAGCTTTTCTCCTGAATGGAAAGATTAACCTATTGTAACTACTGCATTCTGTAGCTCCAAGGTAAATCTTTTGTCTAGAGTAAAATCCTGATCTCCAATCAAAATAACACTATAATTCCAATTTAATCCAATGGAAACAGGACTTTACCCTTAAATATGAGTATATCTACTCTAAATGTAAGTAGGGTGGTGATTAAACAGCAGTTAAAATCAGAACAAAACCTCTTGTTGAAGTAGATAATGTGTATGTGTGCTTTTTTCACTTAACGCTGAGTCACAGAATAGATCCACAACTCTTGTTATTTCAGTTTATGGGTCTTTCAATAAAATGTATATCTATATTACAAAAATCTTACAGCTAATGCTGCGTTCCTTTGACTGGAGAGCTGCATAAAGAGATGTCAGAAGAGCATGTTTCAAAGTCAGAGCATGGAGCTTAAAAGAAAAAAACACCAAAGCAACAAAACACTATCTTTGTGTGTTGGTCTCATAGTAAACTGCGGTTTGCTGGCTCCCTGCTTTTGGCTGTAGCCATTGGAAATTAAGAGGCTAAAAGCAAAGCTGGCAGAGAGAAGAGCCACGTGTGGGTTTTTGTCTGGAGCATGTTACTGGCTGTGTTGCTGTCAGGAGTGGGAGAAGAAAGGCAGCCCCCAGCATAAGGCCTTGTTGGGCAGGGCCTGGAGGTGATAGACCTGCTGCTTCTGCACACCTCTGAGAGCTCTTCTCATCACCTCAGCAAGTTCTGCTCTAAAACATTTAAAGGTGGTGGTTAAGGAGTTTTTTAGAGGAAGAGTTTTAGCTTGATAGGGCTTTGGGGTTTTGGTGCATTTAAAAAAAAAAAGTGTTTTCTTTGCATCTTTTCGGATGTTATTCAAGATATTACTCTTGTGCTTAAAAAAAAAAAAAATCAAAAAAAAACCCAACAAAAAAACTTACTTCCTTGTTTAGCATAAAATTATTCCTGGCAGATCTTGGTTTATTTATTCTCACAATTTATATTTCTGATTAAATAGTTCCTTCCCTTCCTGTTATTTTAATATTCCTTCCCCTCTGATGTATTTTTAGAGAGCAATCATAAATGCTTTCAACCTAGCAAACAGACCAAGCTCTTTTGATTTTCCTTTTCAAGTGTCCTCTCCTTTCCACTGATCCTCCCAGCTCTTTGCTTTACTTCCATAAGTGTGATTAGTCCTTTTATAACTGCAGAATTGGTGGAAGCACTTCAGGAAAGGCCACCTTACCGGGAACTAACATTTTTTTAGCCTTTGGCTACATGATAACAGACTATTTTTGTACAAGGCTCCTGCCTTACTCCAGGCTCCTTATTTTGTTTCAGTTGCTTTACTTCCCTTCTTCCTGGCTCTTTCTGCTATTAAGGCTCATCTAATTCCTGATGTTTCCTTCCTTGTCACGTATGATTGTCTCTTCCCTGCTTCCATCTCTAGGGCTTGTTATCTTTTTTTTTTCAGATGGGCCAGGCTTCTTTTTCCCGGCTCTTTGTTTCCTTCCTCTTCACTCCTCCTTGCATCCCAGGTCATCACCCTGCATTTGCTCTGCCTCACCCTCTACTCTGCCCCTTGTTTCCTTCCCCAACTAGGTTTTGAACCACATCCTTATTTTAATATATATGCTTTTCCTCCCTCAATACTTTTGTTCCTCCAGGTTGCCCCTTAATGATTTTCTTCTGCAATTAAAAGTAAATTGGTTTTTTTTAGCTGGTGATTTTATTTATCTTCTATAAAAATTATAACCAGCGAGAAGCATAATTACCTCTGGGTATGATCTGTGTCTGCATGCCAAAGAGTACTATGTATTTGATTAATAATTATTTACTCCATATCTGATTCTTTTTGTCATATACTGTTGACTGCTGAGACTTAAATAAAATCTGACTTCCTAAAAGTACTGTACTTTTCCCAGTTTGTACAGCATCATGTATATATTAAACCAGTAGCTCTTGAGTACTAGGGATCCAGATAAAAATGCAAATAATGTTAGCTCTTGGTTACCTTTTTTTCTGAAAGGAAAAAGAATCATGAAACAGTAAAATATATTTCATTATATGCCACAAAAAAAAAACCAAAACAAACGAACCCTCCTGAGGTAACAAATAGATACAGTGTTGACTGAAATATCTGGTATCTGCTCATTGCTAGGCAGAGAGAGTACTGAGCCCCCTTACAAAACTTGTACTGTTCCAGAGCCCACTAAATAGATTTAGAAGCACATAACTATTATGAGGGAAGTAATTGCATTACGGAGATCCTGCTTCAATATACTGCTTGACACAAGCAGTTTAAAGATGTTAGGAACAGCACAAAAAGTGATGAAAGCTAAAATAAGTTTGTTTTTTTTTTTAATGTCTTTTGGAAATTCTTCTCTATTGTGAAACTGAACCTTCTTAATTTCAAATAAATATGTTAGTGGTAAAGGTAAACAAAACAACAAAAAGTAAATATGCTGACTTGCACAGATGAAATCATTCTTTCCACTTCTGGTGGTTTTGTGAATCCTTTTTTGTTTCTCATCATCATGGAGCCTAATGCACCTATTGGCTTGGTCATCACAAAGAGTGCTATGGAAAGGGGATTTAGATATCACTCCAAACCTTTTTTTTTCTTTTTTTTTCTTCTTTTTTTTTTTTTTTTTTTTTTTTTTTTTTTCTTCTGTTTTTATAAGGGCTTGGAAATTAAGGCATATTTTTTATTTTTCATTTTCTTTTCCACTCCATCTGACAGGTACTCCCTGACCTGTCAATAGCAAAGTCTTGAACTGTGTCTTCATTTAACTGGTATGTTACTGTTGGATCCATCAGCTGGACTCAGACAGAGCTCGCAGTGAAAGCCTGTGCGTGTTTATTAGAACAAAATGGTACAAACTATTTGGGGTAAGGAGGTGGGAATTGACTGGCTTTATGGTGGTGGTGATAGGAGGCTTGTTTTTCCCTTGAAATGGTGAATGGATCTGAATCACCATAATAAAGTGCTTCAGGGTTGTTTCACAATCTGTGGTTGCTCTCTCATGGCATATGAAAATAGGCAGTATTGTTGTTTCCATGTTCTTGCAGTTTCTCAGGAGTCTGGGAATACATTTGTCATCTCCTGTACTGTTCTTTTCCCATCCTTTTAGTTCTGAGTCATAAGAAGTATTAAAACCCACACGTCTCTTTAGGCCGTCTGCAGTGGCCTCTGTCACCATCTTTGCCATTGAATACAGAGTATGTAAAATCCTTCACAGAGTGTTTGAGAAAGGGAATGGAGACTCTGGGCCTGGAGGGGTTATTTTCACTGTAGCCCAGCTGAGAGCCGAGGTTACTAATGAAGCTTCTTAGTAACGAGGGAGACTAAGGGCATGAATCCTTTATATCCATATGGAATCTTAAGTTACCAGTTTAATTGAAAAAAACCCCCACATTTCCAAGATAACTGTCAGCACTACTTTTTAGAGTAGAATAGGCTGGTGTTTTGGCTGAGTAGGTTAATTTCATTGTATGTTACTATTTACACAGACATTTACAGTGTGTTTAAAAATAAAACAACCTGTAACTTATGTAAGTTGCAAAAATACCAATATGAAGTGTTATTATGTTACATACCTGTAACTGAAAGAATTACAATGTACTTTGTGCACCGAGGAAACAATTATTTCTCACCCTATGGTCTCTCTGGTGGCACCTGGAAGGACAGATGAGGTTTTTCTTTTCTGAAAATTTTCAGATCTATGTGTCAAAGCCAAAGCTAATAAGAAGAAAGAAGTGACTAACGTGTTAGCTACGCACATGCAAGTCACCTTCCTTAAAACTTCCTTTCTACTCTCACTGTTATTTGGAAAGGGGTTGCTGTGTGAAAGGCAGTAGTGATTTGTTTGGCCAGAAAGCAGTTTGCTAGCAGGCTTGCTGGGAGGCTGCTGTGTGCGTGGAGTCGGTGTTTCATAAAATGATTTCTGCCCTGTGCTCACATTCCCTTTTCTGCTGCCGTAGCTCACCCAGGCAGCAGCCGCAGGGCTGAGAGGCACAGGAGACTTTCTCCAAAGATCCTGGGTGCGTACTGGGCATACTGGGCACGCTGATGATGGTACATGTGAGAACTGCATCACCACTCACCTGACTTTATGGGCTAGGCATATTAAAGTGATTCAGGTGTGTTAGCATGTGGTGTATTTTTTTTGTTTGCGAGACTTTGAATGAAGGTAGCATTTGTGGCTGTGGTGATAAGGAAATTATGACAGTACAGAATATGTAGTAGGGGATGAAGAAGGGGAGATACAATATTTAAGCTGCACAACATATTACATTATCATCACTTTAAAAAAAAAAGGAAATTTGTTTGACATTTTTGGAGAAAAGGTTGTTCTATTCCTGAATAAAGAAAAGTTTGTAGTAATAAAATGTTTATATGGATATCTTATCCGGTATTAAGAAAAGTATTTTCATCATTTTTACAAAAACTATTTATTTCCAAAAATTAACTAAAGAAAATTAATTTTCCTGTCTTTGGGACAGTATAGAAAGAATCCATGATTCACCTATTAGACATACTGCATGGTATTTCTGAAAATAATTTTCAAGGAGGAGGAGGCCTACCTGAAGCAGCCTAGTGTTAACTGTAAGGGTCTCAGAAGTGATGTAGCTGAGCAGGATCTGTCAAAGTTGTGATGAGTTAATAGGGAAGAACATAAGTGATGAAATGCATTTTCTGTTGGTTGACCTTTTAAATAATTTGATATTTCTTCTAGTGTTACTTTTAAATGAGCCTCCCTTGAAAATATGCCAGTATCTTACTTCATTTTGTTTCACTCCACCTTTACCCAGTTTTAGTTTTAGCTCCCTCTCTCATCTCCTTTTTTGGGGTGGGTGGGTTGGGTGGGTAGGGAGGGGTGGTTGAGGTTTTTAATGTTTTTTTTTTTGGGGGGGTGGGGGGTGTTAGTTTTTTTAAAGTATTTGTCAGATGGATAAGTGATGTCAGGATTATGAAGCAGAAGCAGTGAGGTGTCACCTGTCATGCCTCAAAGATTATTCAAAGTACAGTAATTGATGGGGTAAGAAACAGGAGAAAAATCCTGAAATAGGTATCTTGAGAACTGCTTGAAAGGATGGGCCATAGCCTTGGTATCTTCTGTGCTTATTTTTGGAAGGGTTCTGGAAACTCTATAGAGGTAAGCTATAGGTGATTGTCCTCTTCTACCCGCACTATAAATTCTTCCTTTCTCTGTACCTAATTAACTCTATAGACGTTTCTATACATGGTGGTGTTTACAGCCTGCAGAGTTAAAACTCAGTTAGTAACCATGGCAGCTAACAATGATCCCGGGTGTCTGGCAGCCTTTCACCAATTCAGCACATTTTTTAAACTGTGGGACTGGGTTCCTGGGTCTGTGTTAGCAGTTTAATTGTCCCCACAGCTCCATTTCTAGTGCAGTAGGACAGCTTATAGTGCATTTCCTAGTGGATTTGGATTCTTTTTTTTTTTTTTTTTTTTCCCCTGTGTGGAGTCTGAACCCCTTCATACTTAGTAAAAAAGTTAAAAAAACACACCCAAAAACTGCTGAGTGAACAAAGCCTACCCCAAAACTTGTTGCATGACTAATTGTGGATTATGGATACTTTGAAGATCAGCAGAAGTATCCTCAGAGTATTGCTTCCTCTGTATTACAGCCTTCCTGGTAAAGTATGGAGACTCCTATTTCACAGACATGGCTAAGTTTGAGCCTAGAGGAAGTCACTCATGGAAGAGAAAAGGGCAGGGTTCTCCTTTATACTGCTGCATGTGTGCATAAAGAGCTTTGGCATGATGGAATAAGAAATTACTCAGCAGATTTTGAAGGAAGCTTAAACATGTCTGTCCTGGTTTACGGTTTACTTTTCATCTGTTGTGTTGCCTAAGAGCTGGAGAAGGCAACAGCTATTAAATCTAAGTGCAAAATCTCTGCTTAAAAATACATTTTTTCCCCCTTTCTTATGCCAATTACTTTCTATGTGTAATAGAAGGGATTGTATCTCTTCCATTTAGCACAGTGATCTTGACTCTCTCTTCTTTCAAGCTCATTTTGAAAAGCAGAGGGTTGCCCTTTTAAAAGGCAGTGGCAAAAGGACTGAAAATACTCAGATAACAACTGTATTTTTGCATAAGGCTTATGTCAGCGAGGTAGTGTGAAATGACTCCCAATGCCATAGACTTGGTCTTTTATCGATAACCAAAGAAAGTCCACGTTACTTGCTTCAAATCAGTGCATGTAGGTGGCAAGTACTGTCACCCCTGTGTGGAAACAGAGGTAACACTTTAAAATGAGGGAGCTGTGGTGGTCTGTCTTGTGCAGTGCCTTGTTTCCAGTTCTCAGCTTGTGCTTTGAATATTGAAGAATTGCTTTGAACATCCACTTCCAGTGTCTATCTTGCTCTTTGTTATAAACTGTAATTGCATTGTTTGAGTAGATATATGTATTCTCTTCCATTTATTTGTATGAAAATTGGGTTGCGATTTAATCTCTCTGACTCCTTGCTTGATCTCTTTTTTTGCAGGAAAAATCATTGTGAAATTTTTTTTTTTAAAAAAAAAAAGTCTAAACTCTTTTGCTGTATTCAAATTGCCTATTTCATTTGTTAAGTTAGGTCTTCCAGATAAGATGACTGCCACTTATAATTTAAATCCATTTAACGAGGTGGATTTGTTGACCACTGAATTGCATTTAGTTTTATTACCTTGAGAAACTGTAGAACAAACCAAAATTATAGTGATGGTTGGTTGTCACAATCTATAGGGTGCAGAAGGACAGCATAACGTAATGTCTGCCTTTTTGATTATATCATGTGGGAATCACTGAGTAGATATTTCCCACAAGCTGTCTGTTTAGTAACATAAGCTTCTAAAATACTCTAATTTGGATAATCACTTGTTTTTCTGACCTGTAAGGAGGGGGGAAAGAGGTTAGATGCATATTGCAGTTTGTAGGTACTATTTTACAAGTCTATTCAGAAGAGCTTCATTTCTGTTATTGAAGGGGAAACATACTATAGCAAGGAAGAAATTACATTAGCGATACTGTTTTGAAATGTAATAATATGTTAACATTAGTTTTCTGTCGTGATTTTGACCGAATTGAGCAACCAGAATGACAGATGGCCCCTCCCTCTGCCTCTAAGGCAAAGAGAGGAGAGGAAGGGGGAAAGGAAAAAAAAAATCTTCTGAGTTTAGAAAAAACTAAACTACTTTAATGAAAATATAAATAAGTAGTGAAATAATAATAAGAAAAAGGAAAAAAGTAAAGAAAAAAATTTAAAAAAAAAAAATTGTATACAGTATATACAAAACAGTCTCAAGCTCCCAGGGTGATCATCACTGGCAGGCACAGGGGACAGTCCCAGGCTGGACTCAGCGATGGATAGGAGCTGGATTCCGGATCTGGAGTCAGGAACGCTCGGA